>PVIC010052586.1:0-12130 GCA_004025085.1 Thryonomys swinderianus | reverse complement strand
TCTTTAATGATGTCTCTCACTGAGGACAGTATCTCTGTTTTGATCTCAGAGATGAGTTCTGATTTCCATTTTACTAGATCCGCTTTAGTTACCATCTCTAAGAGTCCTGGTGTTTGAGTTTCAGTTTGCCCTATTTCCCTTTTCTCTGAATTTCCCTGTGGTGGTGATCTTTGTGTCTGGTTTTTTGTGTATTTTCTCATTTCTACTCTTTCGTTGTTATTAATACTTTTCTTTGTCTGACGACAGGGCAATGTTTGTTGCAAATCTCTTTCTATTATCTGGGGCCGTTTGGATGCAGCACTTTCCTGGGGAGTCCTCCTTGAATCTGTAATGGCCCTTGAGAGTTCTCACTTCTGACACTTCATGGGAGGTATTTGAGCAGAACAATCACATCATGTTTGTTACCATAATACAATAAATGCCAATATCAGTATTAAACACAGTAAATAAGACAAGAAGCTTTGTTAAATTCTATTCTGGAGATTTTGAGCTTATGAGTTACCTCTATGTCCCTATGCCAAAATTTAGAATTAATCAGCAATGCGTATACCACATACAGATCATAAATGTAGCCCCTGAACCCTTTGGGGATAAAAAGTCACTGGGGAATCAGGGAGGTAGGGAGACAGGAGGAGAATGAAATAGGGTTATCAGATTTAGGAAGATCACCTATATCCTAGAACCTCATATATGTCAGCGGGTACTGCAGGATAAAAGGGCATATGTACAACAGTACCAACTGTATGTGCGCCGCTCCCTTCAGTCCTCCGGAAAGGGCCCGGTGCGGCCTGCCCCACCTCTTTATTCTTAACAGTGCTTTCCCAGCACTTGCTTTGAAACTCATGCTAGTTTACATACGTGAGGTGTTTGTTGAATGAATGAATGACTGAGTAAGTGCATGAGTGAGTACTTACTTGCTGGTGACTCATGGTGTAACTCTCACCAGGTCACCTGGCCCCTCACCAGGCCTTGACAGGAGGGGCCAGGTTCTGCCTTGCTCTGTGACTGGCAAGCTCCTGGACAGGGTGGTGGCCACTGTGCTAGGCTCCAGGCCCAGCGCTTCATGGAGTCTCCAAATCTTTTCTCCTTGCCCTTCTGATTTGCCAGTGCCCCTGGTCCTGCCATCCCTGCATGGCATCTCCTGGTCATGTAACATGAGTCCCCATCTCTGAGCAAGGGCAGCAATTTTCTAGTTACCCACTGCTGCCCAACAGACAGTCCCAAAGCCAGGGGTTCAGAACACCCCATCCTGTCACAATGGGGTCAGGGGTGAGGACTGGCCAGGGTGAGCCTTATGGTACATGTGGCATTAACGAGTTCATTTAGAGACATTCAGCAGGCAGCTGGCTGGGCAGGGCAGAGATGAAAAGCCCACTACAGCCTGGCCCTTTACCTCTGGGGTCCTCATACCTGTCCTGGCAGAACAGCTGGCAAAAGGAGGCAGGTCTTCCTAAGAGCGACACCAATGAAGGATCACTCACGATGCCACCCAGCAAGCAGCTCCTGCTCCACCCCAACGCACACCAGGCTAAACAGTGAGTCTGCAGCTCCTGCCGGGCTGAGGCCATCTGGCCATCTGGACAGTAAGCCTGCAATCCTGTGTGCACTGTGCTCTGTTTTGGGGGGCGGTCCTGAGGAATCTCTGAGTTCTGCCCTAAGCTGTGCTGGTGCTTCCTGCTGAGCACTGGGGCAGACACCGGACAGGGAGTCCTAAGCTGGGAGGATAGTTCATCTCAAATCAAGCCACACAGGCTGCTGTGTTAGTCAGTGTCCAGTACTGGACAAACCGCTCAATATGCACAGCAGGGAAGGCTTATTCAGCTCACAGAATCAGAGACTCAGCTTGTGGTTCCCTGACTTGCTCACTGGCTGCAGGCAGTAACGTTCTGGTGGAAGGGTGTAGGGAGCAAAGCTGCTTAGCTCATGATGGCAGGAAGCAGAGCAGGGGCAGTGCCAGGAGGGACAGGCCAGTGAGCAGATACAGACCCCAGTGACCCAGCTGGACACACCAGAAGTGGTTTTACCAATCCCCAAGGTGGGATTAGTCTTACCCATCAGGAAAGCCAGCAGCAAAGATTTTAGAGACGCATGATTTTCTAGAAAACTGGGAGTGTTTATATCAGATTTATCTGGCACTGTAACAAGTGTCTGCAAACTTAGTTCTATAAACTGCAGAACATTATTCTCTTGCAGGTCCAGGGTCAGATATCTACAGCAGGTCTGCCTGGGACCAAATCCAGGGCTGGACAGAGCCATGCTCCTAGGAGAAGCAGCTGACTCCAGGCCTGCCCTGGCTTTCAGGCCCACCTGACCCACAGTTACAGCACTGTCTTCCTCTGCAAAGCACCCCCCTCCCATCTCTGACTCTTGATCACACTCGCTCCCGCCTCCCCCTCATGATATGGGACCCCTCACGGGCCAGGATGACCCCACATCTCAAGATAGTTCCCGTCACCTCTTCTGTGTTTTCTTTCCCACACAAGGGAACAAATTCATAGCTCCCTGGGATCAGGAAATAGCTGGCCTTGGTGACTTATTTTCTGCCTAGCATTATATTTTTCAAGAACATCTTCTGTCACGGGCACAGCTGGATGAAAGCACATTCCCCTCCCTGTTAAGTGCCCAAGCAAGGGGTGCTGGGGGCACCGGTGAGCGCCTCAGATGCTGCACAAAGTGATGTCTTGACTTGGCACTTCCTGTCACCCTACAATTTGTTGGGACTTCCAGAAAGGGCAGTCCCCATCTCTCGATGGGTCCCAGGAATCAGTCCACAGTTTTAATAGACTAAATGCTGTGAATTATAGGATAAACTATGCTTCACAACTGAAATTTAATTTCCAAGATAAACCCCAGTTACATTTTCCTGCCCCATGTTATTTACTGTGGGTTTTGGTACCATTCCCTCCATCCTTCATGGCCAGGCACTTCTGCAGTCTCCTTGGAGTGAGGGGCCACACAGAGGTGCCAACCCTGAGATGAGCAGCTGGATCAGCTGCCAGACTGAGGAGAGCATCAAGCAGGACAGTCACAAGCATGCAGACACTGGGTCACGAAACTGCCTAGAAGATTCTGGAAGATTCTGGAATTCCGATATTCCAAAGGAGTGTAGCAGTGTGAGGAGGCAGGGAAGACAGGGAGGGAAAGTGTATTGTACCTCCCAGCCTCAGGAGCAACAAAGACAGGAAGAGAGAGGTGCCATGGACCACAATGTTAAGGGCCACCTCAGTTTGACCGCTTTCAAGCTGATCGATGTTGGACAAGTCGCTCCACCTCTCTGTGCTTCTTCTTCATCACCGAAATGGGGACCACACAGTTGGGGACATGCAGTGGGGTCAGCACGACCATCCCTTGCCCTCGAAGGCTGAGGGCAGGCACAGGGACAGCACCCGACTTCCCCGCCCCCCCCCCCCCCGGTTCTCCTCTGAGGAACTCACATGAACTCTGGCTGACTGTCCTCTTGGAAGAATGTCATGTTCAGAATTTGTAACTCAGTTTAAAATGTTATCCATTATTTGAGTTTCTCTTTCTATCTTTAAAAACCAGATTTAATAAGATATAACTGACACGCATTCAAATGCACATATTTTGAGTGCACAATTTAACAAAATATTAAAGCATCTATGTGGTCACAGACCTGCTCTTACAGTGAGGTTAATTAATATCAAAGTCACACCACATCCAGATTTCAAGTTTCCGTCCTCATTTTGTGGTCCCTTTCTGCTCTTCCTTGTACGCAACACAACTTTGGGGTTCTTTCTGCTACTACACATTCTCGAGGATTCTTTCTTTTTTTCAACATTGAGAACTGAACTCAGGGCTTTGCACTGGGCTATACTTCCCACCCTTTTAATTAACTTCCAGACAGCGGGCCCACTAAGTCACTAAATTGTCCAGGCGGGGTTCAAACTTGTAGTATTCTTGCCTTAGACTCCCAGAGTACTTGAATTACAGGCATGAACTATGCAGTATCTATAGTTTTCCTTTTATTGCTATTTTAGTATTACCTGCGTTGGTCCTACTACCTTTCTTTTCTTGGAAGTCTAATTACTCTAGCCTTCTTTTGATTATTTTGATTAGTGTTAGCATAGTCCATTTCCACCTATTTTTGTAAAAATCAGTTTGTATATTTATGCTTAGAATGGATCTCAAGTAGGCAACATAGAGTGGGGTTTTCTTTTTTATTATCCAGTCTAATATCTGCTTTTTAACTGGAGTGCTTTAGATCATTTACATTTAATATAATTATTTAAATGGCCAGGTTTACATCTACCATCTTGCTATTTGGTTTTTTAACTCTCACCTGTTTTTTATCTTTTTGTCTTCTATTTTTATTTTTAAAACATAAGAGCCAAAAATCCCTTACATTAATTACATTTCCATATTTACTGTTTCTAATGTTTTTCCCCTTCTTGGTGTCTTTTCTTTCTGGCTGAATAACTGTCTTTACTATTTCTTAACAGTGCTCATCTTCTGTTTTAACTTTGTATGTCTTTTCACTTCTTTTTTAAAAATATCACCTTCCTTTTTAGAGAAAAAAAAATGTTGACTGTGCATAAAATTTTTGTTGACAGTTTTTTGGCATCTCCACCCTCTACTACTTAAGAGAATTTGTTCTGTTTATTTCTACTCTGGCTGCATGAGAAAACTGCTATTATTTTTATCATCATTCCTCTGTATAAAATGTATCTTTTGCAAACTGCTTGTAAGACTGTATTTCTTTTTTCTTTTTTAGAGACAGGGTCTGGCTTTGTAGTTCAGGCAGGCCCTGAGTTCACTCTGTAGCCCAGGCAAACCTCACAGCAATCCTCCTGCCTCTGCCTCCTGAGTGCTGGGATTACAGGCGTGAGCCACCACATCCAGGATTGTGATGTGGTACTGCGGATCAAACTCGGGACCTTGCACTTGTGAGGCAGATTCCAGAATCACTGAGCTAAATCCTTAGCCTTGTATTTATCTTTTCTAGCAATTGCTTTATAATGTGCCTTGATGAAACTTTTCTTGTGTTTCTTATATTTTGGGGTTCACTGAACCCCCTGGCTCTGTGAGTTAAAGTTTTCAACAAAATTAAAAATGTTTAGCTACTGTTTCTTCTGATATTATTTCTGTTCTTTGCTGTGCCTCCACTCCTTTGCAAATGTCAACATTAGCATATATTAGTATACTATTAGCATATATTAGTATACTAAAGGTTGGTACATATATGTACATAATATGCTATCATCTATATTAATCTTCTGAAAGAAGATTACCATGTTCTGATGCTGGCTGCTATCTTGAAATTAGCCAGCAGCAAATGCTGGCGAGGCTGTGGAGAAAAAGGAACCCTTCTCCACGGACGGTGGGAATGTAGACTGATACAACCTCTATGGAAGTCAGTATGGAAATTCCTCAAAAAACTAGGATTAGGGGTCCCATTTGACCCTGCTATTGCCCTGCTAGGAATATACACAAAAGAAGTAAAAGAATAATATCATAGTAACATATGTGCACCCATGTTCATAGCAGCTCAGTTTGTGATAGCTAAATCTTGGAAACAACTCAAATGCTCATCACCTGGAGACTGGATAAAGAAGATGTGGTTTTTCTATAAAATGGAATATTATTCTGCCTTAAAGAATGATAAGTTTGAGTCATTTATATTCAAATGGACATACTTTCAGGACATCCTCATAAGTGAATAAATAGGTCACAGATGTGTAAATATTGTATCTGTTCTCTAGTATGAGAAACTGAAGATGTTAATGAGTTCTAGAATGTATGATGAACATTGTGAAATAGAAAATATTCAAAGGGAAATGTGGTAGAGGAGTGAGTAATGAGGGATAAAGAAAAATGTGATGGTGATTTAAAAAAGGGAAACAAAGCTCGTTTTCCAGATCTTTTCCCGTTTCCATTGTGAACAGTTTCTGTTACTGTGTTTTTTAATGCACTATCTTTTTTCCTTTGTAATTTGTAATCTACTGTTAACTGCACATTGTTTTGTTTTTAACTTCAGGTACTATAGCTTTCATTGCCAGGAGTTTGATTTTCTCCTTCCCTCCCTCTTTCTCTCTCTCTCTGGTTCTGGTCCTCATGCCTCAACATCCTAGAGTCCTGGGATCCCAGACAGATGCCAGCTGGGCACCTCTGGAACATGACACAGCTGCACCCTTTGCTTCACTGGGTGCCTTCGTGCAGTTGCAGAAACCGTCTGGGATTCCTGACTCTGTTCTCACCAGGGTCACCATTTGCTGTGTCACTGATTGACATCCTCACTGGGCATTTCCCTTGACAGCTTCATGCCATGCCTGGAGCTTGAGCTAGGACTATTTTGTCGTGTACTGGATAAGCTTGTATTCCATGAGAATGACTTAAGCTTTTTTCTGCAACATGAGTAATTGTGAAGCCATTTGTTCCTGCTGAGGTTTGTTTGACATCTTTGTTAATGGTATCATCAAGCCAGCCCTGACTCCAGGGCTATTTTCTCCACTCCAGAGGCAATAATCACCCTACTATGTGTCTTCTGGACCATGAGATATTTCTGCCCTAGTTGCCAGAAACTCTGTTCCGGGCCTGTCTAAGACATGCTCCCTCTGCTTCCAGAAGGCAAGTTGTTTGCTCTCAGGTATGCGCTCAGCAGGTGACTCCAGGGATGCTTCTCAGATTTTTCCATGCTGTTCTTACGCTTCTGATATTCTGTGTGCCCTGCAACCATCTCACAGTCCCCAGGTCCAACTGCTTCCTGGGCTCACAGAGGTTGCCAAGTGCTTCTGGGCACCCCCTCCCTGCCCCAAGATCCAGGCAGTAAGCTGGAGTGCTATGGGGTCCCCCCAGTTGGCCTTCCTTGCCTCGGACTGGCTGTCCTGCACTGCCTGGTGTCTGGCACCTGAAAACTCCCTTTATTCTTATCTGGGGGGGGAGGCTAAATCTGGCTGGCATTGCCCCTTCTCTGGGAGGAGAACACCTCTTCCACTTTGTGGTACGTTTTTCCCACCTGTTAGCAGACAAAAGGGAAAAAACAAACCTAAGGTTGAGAGGGGGTGTGACTTGGAGCTGGGCACAGGTTTTCCTCCTCACTCTGCTACCACCAAGCTCCAAAGACTCCTGCGTGTGGTTTCCATTGGAATAGAAAGACTTGCTCCCTCCCAGGGGCCTCCCCTTTTTGCCTTCTCCCTATAGAGCCAGCTGGAAATTGGAAGGCATTTCATCCCTACAGCAGATCCACAGATTTGAGCTTGACCCGAAGGTCAGCCTCTTCCACTGCCTCTGATCACCACTTTCTGGATCTGTCCCAGGAAACAGAGGAACCATCATCACTACCGCTATCACCATCATCATCATCACCATTATCATCATCATCATCATCATCCCCATTATCATCATCACCATTATCATCATCACCATTATCATCATCAATTATCACCATCACTTCCATCATCATCACCATCCTCGGTGCCACCATCAGTCCCATCACATGGCAGGACCACAGGCTGGAGGTTCCTCACCCTAAACTTTATTTTACAAAAAGAGGAAAAAGGGAAAAGGGAAAAGGGAAGGGGGATAGGAGAAAATAAAGAAGGGAAAGAAAAAAATTGATAGTAAAACATAAAAAAAGAAAACAAAGCTGAGGTTTATAGAGGTTGGGGTGGTAGGGTGGGCAGGAAAAAAGGAAGAAAGGAGAATCAAGGTACATCATGTACAGGTACAAATTTTAAGGTTGAATGTGCTCGGTTGAATGTGCTCATAATGTATATGTAAAATGTACCAATAAAGTCAATTTTAAAAAAGAGGAAACAGAATCCAACCCAAGCCTGCACAGAAGTGGATGGCAAAGCTGGCTGCTGGCCCCATTGCTGTCCAGCACCAGACTCATGGGAGCGAGGGGGTTGAGTCTCCTCTTGGCGGTGCTGATTCCTTTGCTTCCTGGCACTTCCGTGGCCAGTCGCCTGTGGCTTTCCAACCCTCCTGCAGTAGCCAGAGTGAAACCAAGAAAGTGAGAGACAGCAGGAGCTGTTGATCTCGGTCCTCACCAGCAGTGACAGGAAGCAGGCACTCTGACACGGGACACAGGAGGAACACAGCACTGACTCCCACAGATGGTGCCCTGGGTGCTGTTACAATTCCCACGCGCTCACACCACCTCCCTCGGCTCTGCCGAGCATGTGGGATGCTGCGAGGCTCCGGGTAGAACTCAGACCGCCCTCCCGAGGTTCTGCAGGGACGCCCAGGCTGCTCCCAGAGTTCCAGCTGGCTTCTTTCTCACGAGCTGCTCCTGAAGTCCCCATGATGTTCATGGGAGACCTGTGCAACTCTTGGGAAGCTTCATGGAGACCTCCCAGTGCGATCCTCTTCGAACTCTCACTGAAATGTCATGAATCCTGTACTGACTCCCACAATGAACAGTCATTCTGTACTATAAACACCTACTAGTGAAAAACAAGAAATAGCATGGAATTCCCAACTAAGCCTTGTGGCATGCCTGCTAATAAAAGTCCCATGAAATGTTCACAGAATTTGCATTAAATTCTCTTCGAAACCCCAGAGAGGACTGACTCCAAGGAATCACACAGAATTCTCTCAAGAGTCACAACTACCAAGAATAAGACAGGCCCCATCCCGGAGAGGGGATCACTTTGTGGAAGGCCACTGAACACAGGTGTCTTTTCTCAGGGTGATGGGAAGGCGGGTCACAACCTCTTTTACATATGCAAAGACCTAGCTGTGACAGCACACACCTCTAGTCTCAGCACTCTGGAGGCTGAGGCAGGAAGATCACCATGAATTTAAGACTAGCCTCAGCTACATAGTGAGATCCTGTCTCGAAGAAACCCCCTCCCCCAAGATGAGGGCATTTCTCACCAAATCCTTTCTTTCTCCATTGCCTTCTGCCTGCCCCCACCACAGGCAGCTCCACACAGAAGGACCCCATTGTCTGTGGGATTGTACAGTCCCGGCCCTGCCCTGGGACTCCCAGCTCCCTGCAGATGGTCTACGGATACTTAAGCCCAAGTTAATTCAGAGCTTGGCTGTTGGCACAGAATGGTGGGCACTGTCTGGTGATAGAAACTGCTCTGTTCACGTTGGAACACAGAGGCCTGCAGGCCTCGCTCTCCACTGCTAGAGGACAGTCACGGGTCTGCACATCAGCGTTCGAGAAGCCGGATCCCCAGGGGCTTGGCACACAAAGTGGGACCAGGAGACAGCCAGGCAGCGCTGCCCAGCCTCGCCCGCTGGGACCTGCCAAGGTCGGGCCTGCTCAGAGCCAGCCTGGCCCTGTCTCAACGTACATCCCATAGTCTTCACCCCCAGCCCACTGAGCAGCCTGGTGAGACCCTCCCATTCTGAGCTGGGCTGATTCTAGATATCTCCCAAGGACTCAGTTTGCGACAGCTGCTCCTCAGGGGACTGCTGGCTAAGTTCAGCACCCCAGCGTTACCTCTCAATGTGTGTGGATGACGACCCTACACCACTGAGCATGGGCCCCTCACTGGAGGTCTGCGTCCCCAGCAGCATAGACGCTCAGTCCTTTGTACTAGTGACTATACGTTCTACGAAGCATCTGGCAAGCCTGTGGGTGGGTCAGTGTTTGCTGACTGAATGAATGATGACAACTCCCATCATGCCACGCTCATAACAGCAGCTATACTTATGGGGCATGGTTTGCAGGCTGGCACCTCTCTAAGGCTTCCCCCCATGTTATGTGGGCTGGATTAAAGGGGGCATGTTTCAAGTGCTTCCTGAGTGCCAGCACCTGCCCTTTGCCCTCTCCCACCTCTTCCCACTCAAGGTCAGAGCTGTGGGAGGAGTTTCTGTTGGGGCTTGTGGAGTTGCCCGTGGCTGGTTGCTTGGGCATTTTGTGTGGCTCTGAAATCAGCTGCACCTGAGGCGACATCCGTACCAACAAAGTCACAAACACAAGTGTGATTCCTTGCGGGCTTTTACTGTTCACATCTCAGTGTGCACAGCTTGGGTCCCCTATGCCTGCTGCACTGTCAGGGAACCTGGAAAGTCAACGTCTTAGTCTCTTCCAAGAGACTGGTTGGAACTAGGAGTGTTTTTCCAATATACCCCACCAACAGGGTATAATTGTGGGTTCAAGGAGAGGAGTGTCTTTCTCCTTTCCTGCCATCTTCCTGCTTCGTAGGACACAGCCACAATCACTGGAGCTACAACAGCCAGATGGATTACAGGTCAGGAAGAGAAGAGAGGAGAGGGGCCTCACTTGTGTGAGAAGCAAGGCCAGCCCTTGAGTGTCACCAGAGGGGAAGTAAACATTCTTGTTGGTGCCACTGGGTTGTGTTTTGTTTCGCTTTTGCTTCCTTTTGTTTAGCCACTTGCAGTGAAACCTGTTCCTAAATGAATGTGCCAGAAATATTTTTGAATGCCTATTGAAATAAATGCCTAAGTGATAATATTTAATAATGGTGCCATTTCAGCTTGCCAGTGAGGAACTCCTCCTCAGACTCCGGCATCTCTACTGGCTGCTGTAACAAAAAGCTAGTGGGCAGGTCAGCTCTCTGTCACTCCAACAAACCTCAGGGCGGAAAGACTTATTCTGACTCGTGGTTGGTAGATTCGGTCCGTGGCAGGCCAGCTCCGAGCCAGAAACATGGCAGAAGGGCGTAGTGGGGCAAATCTCCTCAGCGCATGGCAGATGGGAAGCAGAGAGAGAGTGGTAAAGAACCAAAGAAGAAGGGACCAGGCATAAGACAGTCCCAAAGGCCACACTCCCACGACCCTCTCCCTTCAGCCAGGCCCCACTGCCTGCTTCCTTCACCTCCCCAAAATACCATCCATCTGATTAGAACTCCGTCAATGGATGAATCCATTATTATAGCTCAGTTTGTAGAGGTTTCAGTTCATAGTTGGCTGGCTCCAGGACCGGACAATATCACAGAGGGGCAGAAAGAGGAAGAACAGTCTATAGCAGGGAAGGCAGGAGGCAGTATGGACTTCCTGTTTCCTTTTATATTCCACCCAGGCTGCAAGCCTATTAGTTATGCCACCCGCACCCAGGATGGGCTTTCTCTCCATAGTAAATCCATTACTCGGAACCATGCTAAACCCATCAGTGCACCAACTCAGTGTCACACACCCCCAAAAGCCCTGCCTGTAAGCACACAAGGCTTGGAGGGACACCTGGATATAACCCAAAACACCCATCACTGATCTTCTCAAAGCTCTCATATCAGTCACCTTCCGAAAGCCCAGCTGGTAGCCCACCCCCAGCACCTGGCCTTTGGGGGAGCCCTTAGGTCTAAGCCATCATGTGGGGCGTAGATACAATTGCTCGTGGCTTACAGTGCTGGAGGGTGCCAGTCAGGTCAGGTGGCAGGAGGGCTGACTCTTGCGAAGGCTCTTTCTGTGTAGAGTCTGCCTCCCAGCTGGGATTCACCTCGGAGAGAGAACCAGCTTTTGTCCACAGGGTGAGCTCCACCGCCGGGCACCTGCAGGACTTCTGCTCACCATCGCCCCTGCCCTGAGCCTCTCCTCCAAGGACCCTCCCACAGTACTCAGGCTTGGGGGATGTGAACCTTCAGCCGGCAGCATCTTCTGAGCAGAAAGCCCCAGGCTAGCGGCGCGAAGGGGGGAGCTCAGTGGGAGCAGAGGGGAGCTGGAGTCAGGGCTCTGACGCACCCTCACCAGGCCCCATCCAGCTCTGACGCTCCAGCCCCGGCCAGCTGGGAGCCTGGAGTAACTTCTGCTCCTCACCACAGCGGGAACCTCAGAAGCCAGGGGCTTGGACAACTGCACTTTCTTTTCTCTTCTAAAGAGGGATCTGCCTAGGCCTTTGAGAAGGTGTGATTACATCTCCATTTGTGCTAATGGGATTAGCACACCATGGCAGGGCATCCCCGGCAATGTTGGGGACAGGGCTCTGGGCACGGGAGGGGTGGTCTGGTCCTGGGTGGAAGCAGGGCCTAGGAAATAAGTTAGCTCCATTCCAAAGTGCAGTGGCCTGGGGGCTCTGACTCCTTGTATGTGCATGTGTGTGCATGTGTGCATGTGTGTGCACGCGTGGTGCAGTCTGGAGGTATGAGCCCACAGCCCCCTGAGGTCCCAGGGAAGTCACAGGGCCAGCCAGCTACACCAGCTCTTGCCAAGCCTGCCCTGGGCACCCCTGGCCATACACAGCGGCCCAGGGTGACCC
>PVIC010052585.1:0-12060 GCA_004025085.1 Thryonomys swinderianus | reverse complement strand
AAAAAAAAAAGAATAGACGAAGTCACAGTCTGCAGCCTAAATAAATGGAATGGGGTCCTATAAAAGAGAAAAATACATGATTAATACTCTATCCCTCTCCATATACAT
The DNA here is from genome assembly GCA_004025085.1 of Thryonomys swinderianus. Taxonomy (NCBI): domain Eukaryota; kingdom Metazoa; phylum Chordata; class Mammalia; order Rodentia; family Thryonomyidae; genus Thryonomys; species Thryonomys swinderianus. Next base: position 11,952 of record PVIC010052585.1, on the reverse strand, counting down.
GCATGCATATGCACATACACTCATAGAGAGAGAAGTGGTCATGTAAGAGCACATAGAGAAGTAAGTTATTTCTGTCAGGTAGAAAAGTCTCATCTGACTCCAACCTTGTTGGCACCTTGACACCTGGCTTCTCACCTCCAGTCGAATAGAAAACTTAAGTCATCCTGTCTGTGGTATTTAGTTACAGAAATCCAAAAACACTAACACAGAGGCTTCCCATGTACTTCTTGGGAAGATGGAAGGCCAGGAGTACTTCTCCAGCGAACAGTCCCCAGAGGTCATGTGGTTGGAGAAGTGAATCCGCAACATGGTACAACACACGCAAGTGCAAGGGATACATCAGAAGAACCTGACACAGCAAAGGTGTTAGTCACACTGTAGTTGAGGCCCTTGGGTAAATTTCTTTATCAAAAGGAAGTACAGGATAGTTCAGACTGGTGCAACCAAAAAACCCAGCTGTTTGGGAGTGAGAACCAGGCTTTGGAATAAGAGAGTAAAGTCACTTTTCCCTTGAGAAGGAGATGTTATAAAATGTGCTGGAAGGGGGTCCTTCTTGAGATGTGAGCCTTGTGGATGCGGAGTCCGGTCCATATACTGTACCTTGGACCTCAGATTTCTCAGCTCTCCTCCCTAAATAACCCTTCAGACTCATACACCTGTACCCCAAAGGATTCTCCTGCTTTCTTAAACTGGTGTCACATAGAAGCATTGAATTACTAAAGTCTTGAATACATATTGTAAAAGTTCAAACTTAATATCCGCTTCAGGGAATTTTGTTCCATTATGTGCATTTTCTTTTATAAATCCATTGGCATTTCTTTGACCAGTTGCACCAGTCTGAACTTTAAACCATATATTAGGAATTCTGCTATCAAAGGCAACCAGCTGGTCTTTTAAAGAACCGAGGGACCTTTCCATTTCTTCCCTTAGAGCTGCAATTTGTTTCCATAATCATATGATCCACAGGGGCAAGACTTTTATCAGCTTGGGATATCTTTCCACCATCTCTAAACTGTCTTTTCCCACCAGAATTAATTTCCTATGAGATTCCCTTCATCTTTTTGAGAGAGTGCATTTAAATTTCTGATGAAACATTTAAACCTTGCTTCAACCTTGCATTTGGTGGTTTTGAAAGACATGTTCTTCCTTAGAAAAATTTGCTGGATTTTATACCATCTTTTAGTACTTTTCAAAAAAGTGTTATGTTGTGTAACCAACAATATTGTTATTTTGAGGGATTTTTTTTGTAAGGAAATGTTTACTTTACAAAGTTCTATAATAAACTATATTACATAATACATTTACTATTTATTATAGTTTTATAATACACTGTGGTATTTATCTAGTAATACATAATTTTATTTATTTAGTAATATTTGTTATTAGTGTTAATTGATTTCAGCAATGAGAAAGTCCACCACGGTGCCAGACTCCAGGAAATCTCTAGAGACGATAACGTGGATGCCACTTGACGTTGCCCACATCCCTGGGTGGCTCCTGCAGGTCAGTTTTAAAGCTGAGCTCTGTGCCATCAGCAGGCTCTCCATGCAGCTGCAGCCTGCCCAGAGCAGGAGGACCAGCTTCCAATTTGCCTTACACTGAAGGTTTCCTTAGAATGAGGGACTTTCAGGGCAAAACCAAGAAAAGTTTCAGGCAACAGAAGAGAACAGGATTTTCTACCCAGTACCGAGACCAGCACCGGGGAACAGGCCCATCTGCAGGGACAGGCTCCATCGAGGATGCCAGGGGAACGCCAAACAGGGCTCCCCACTATCTCGGAGGCACATGTGAAAACTGGTCTTGTTTTGACAAGGCGTGAGGAATGCTTGTGAGCTGTGGAGAAGCTCACGCTTTTCACTCTGTGATCTCCCGGGGTCATGAGTCTTCACTACAGAAGCTCCAGGCAAGTGTCAGTGTTCCTGATGCCGTAGAGATTCCCTCCAGGCGTGGGAGCAGCCTCCGGGGTGAGGAGTGGGTAAGGTGCACGGGGCCTGGAGGTAACTTTCCTGCAGCTCCTGCCTCTCCCTTCACCCGCCCACGTCCATCTTCCTGTGCACAGGCAGAGGGTCTTCGCTAGAGGTTCAGTTCCTCAATAAACCCAGTAGCCAACTTCATGGCTGAGAATTTACGGCCTTCTAGTAGGAAGCAGGGTTCAAATAACGGAGACGATGCCAACACTACCATAGAAACTAACAGAGAAAAATCTTACGAGTAAGAAGATACTGAGCACCTTTCACTAAACACTCACATAAAACGAGCATTTCAGAACATATTTTCATTGACCATCTCTTGCTTACTTGTTTCAACAAGCTACTTGTGACCGTGTACACATTTTTACTTGTGCACGTGAGGTTCTGTTTTATGTCATTTCCTTGACTCTCACATTGGAATAATTGTGATCTGGGTTTGTAACCATTGGTGATAAAAGTTTTGTGTTTAAAAACAGCAACGTTAGGCAGAAGTTCTTCAGTGTGGTTTTTTGATACTCAAATGTTCCCAGATAACAGAATTTGTGGGATTCTTTAAATAGTCCCCAAATACTACAGACCTCCTTTCTATGTCTGTTTTAAGAACAAGATCCAAGTGTGTGTGTGTGTGTGTGTGTAAAGAAACACAGATGTATGTATATGTGTGTGTCTATGGATATAAGCATGTGCCTGTAGGTGTATGTATGCATGCATACATTTGCTCTGCTCTTTGCTACTTTGAACTGACGCATTCTCTCTCTTTCCTGTATTTCTTTGAACTCCTGTAAAAATTATGGTTTATAACAGAATTTCACTACACAAGGGAGTAATGGGGGATGTATTATTTTAAATGGGACTGCAGTCAGCTATAAGCAAAACAAAATCTGTCTCCCAGTACATCATTCCAACAGGTTTCTTGTTTTATATATATGGCAAGAACTCTAGAGAGGAATGTTCATCTAGAGCTCTAGAGTTCATCAGAGCTAAAGTTTCTGGAAATCTCTTGGCCTTTCTCTTATAATCATAACATTATTATAGTCCCACCATTGCATTTAGGAGGAAAGGAAGAGGAACAGAATAAGCAGAGAAAGAAGAAATAACTGCTGAAATGACGAGGCAGACTTTCCACCAATTCCTCAGCAGACATCTGCTTATGACTCATTTCCCAGAACTATTTACATGGCCAACTCTCTCAGCAAGAGGGGAGTACATGTGAATCTTTAGCTTCCTAGAATCTGTGTTAGAGGAAGGAAAGAGAGGAAAGAAAGCTGAGATGGGGGTTGAACAAGCAGCCCCTATAATGTGTGCATTAGAGAGTGATTCAGACGGAAGGCCTGGCGTCCATGTTCTTAGGAATTTCCAAGCACTTGTCTCCTAAGAAGAATTTTCGTGGTTATGTCTCTGCACAGATTCCAGCTTGTTTTGGGGCTTATCCATTGTCTTCAGATATCCATACCTGCTTTCTCTCTTCCAAGTCTATCTCCACTTTGTCTTAGCTACCTTCTCCTTGCTGGGACAAAACAAATGACACTCACAAGTTAAAGGAGGAAAGGTTTACTTCGGCTCCTAGGTTGTAGGGGTGTCAGTCCTTACTTGCCTGGCTCCAGGGCAGGGTGGCACGGCACAGGAGAAACAACCCATGGCAGTATGGCAGAAAGGAGCACTAGCAAGCCTCACCTCTCTTCCTTTCAGGCTACAAGTCTATTGGTTGGTGTCACCTACACTCAGCTGGGCCTTCTCATTTTCCATACTCAGAACTATAATGAGCCAATCAGTAGACTAATTTAGTAATCACATAATCCATATTCACACATCCTAGATCCAGCCACCTTTGAAAAGTCCCGTCTATGAATATGTGAGGCTTAGGTACTAGCTCTAATATACTTCTCATCTTCCCTCCAAAGGGTCTTGATGAACTGAGAATTCCTATTTGTATCCCTGAAGTTCCACGCTAACCTGCCTTGAATGGATAAACTAATTCAGTAAGTTCTTTTCTTAAACAAAGAAGCAATTATTTTACATATCAGAAATGGTGTTTTCTGCATATATTAACTTGTTAAGACTTTAGTAGACTTTGTCTTCCAGTTATACATGTCTGTCAGAATTCCTGCCTGGAGTGGTGATGTTCCATCAGGGACACTTATCATCCATGGCGCTGCTTTACCATGACAATCTGCATGACTGCATAGCACCCTTGATTCACTCTGACTGGATTAATTCTTGTACCACTGAACTGTGGGCTAAAGGAAGAAAGGGATGGAGGAAGGGAGGGAGGAAGAAAGAGATGAAAGAATGAGAGAAAGAAAAAGAAAGAGCCAGAGGGAGAGAGGAGGAGAAAGAAGAAGAAGGGAGGAAGATCAAACTATTAATGGCTATGGACCTGTATGTACATATTCATAACATCAAAAAAGTCATGTGTTGCCATTACATTTAAACTTTTATTTCTAAAGCAAAAATACTAAAGCAATGTATAAGTTTAAGGCCTGAGCAATGTCTGTGTATCTGTATGTTTTAGTTTATAACCTGAATAAAATTGCTCGATCTCGTCTTTGATATTAGCTCGAGTTGAGCCAAAGGCAAAAACAGATACCTTTGGAATTGACCAAAACTCAGCGTGAATCTCATAAAACGCAACAAAAACTAACTTATTTATGGTCAAAATCAACAAAGTTAATATATGTGTTAATGATTTCTTTTTTTTAAACTCATGGAGATTCTCACCTCCCAGAAAGTGAACGCCTGTAACAGTCAGGGCTCCCTGAGAAACAACTGATGAGATACGTGGACACACTTGAGCGAGTGTGAGGCTCAGCCCACGTGTGTATGGAGCTCTGAAAGCCCCACCACGTGCGGTCTGTTGGCTGGAGAACCAGGGAGCCAGGTGTGTCATTAGTCTGAGGCTAACGGTGGAACACCTGGAGTGTGAAGACCAGAGAACCCAGCCGGAGGCAGAAAATGGTTAGAACGGCTCCATGAGAAGTGAGAACATTTGCTTCTACCTGTTTTTTCCTGTGGGGTGGGCATAAAGAATCGATTAATGCCAACTAAAATTTTCACTCATGGATTCAAATTCAGATTTCTTCCAGAGATACACTTGCAGACATAGCCAGAAATAAGTACTGTTTTATCAGCTGTGGCATTCTTCGTTCAGTCAACCTAACTTGAAATTAACTACAGCAGTTTTTCAGGCTGTTTGAACCTGAGCTTTTCTTTCTGTTGTGATGAGTCTCACTTTCTCTCTCTCTCTCTCTCTCTCTCTCTCTCTCTCTCTCTCTCTCTCTCTCTCTCTCTCGGTCTCCCTCTGTTGCACATGCGTGTATTTCCCCTTCCCTCCTCCTCCATTTAAGTTGAGACACATTTTTAGAATAATTTTAGTCTTACCAAAGAATAGAGCAGAATGCTCAGAAAGTCCCATGTGCTCTGCATCCATTGCCGCTTCTGTCGTTGACACAGAGTGCTGGTGAGGTCCCTCCGTGACAGGTGATGAGCCAGATTTGATCATAATTACAGTCTATACTTTATGGGTTTTGTATTAGCTTTCATAAATGAATAATTTTATGTATCCTCACTCTTGTGGAATCGTACAAAATAATGCCCTAAATATTCCCTGTGGCCCATCTGGGTACCTGCACACACTTTTATAGTCCTGGCATTCGCTGATCTTCACTGACCTTTCTGCTGCCTCTGTAGCTTTGCCTTTTCTAGCACGTGGTATAGCTGGAATTGTACAATATGCAATTTCCCGGATGGGCTTCTCTCTTTCAGTCATATTCATTTGCGTTTCCCTCATGTCCTGTGGCTTAACAGCTCATTTCTTTTTATCAGTGAGTAATATGCCATTATCTGTATCTACCACAGTTTGTTTATTCATTCATCTGTTGAAGAATAGCCTTCTTGCTTCCAGCTTTGGGCACTTATTGAGGAGGCTGCCACAAACACCTGTGTGTAGATTTTCAGGTTAACACAGGTTTTCTACTTATTTGGTAAACAGGGTCATAATGCTGGGCCCTATGTTAAGACTGTGTGTAGAGTTGAAAGAAATTACCGAAACGCCTCTCCAAGTGGCTGGAGCACTGTCCAGCCCACCAGTAAGGGGTCAGGTTCCCCACCGTGCAGCACCTTCACTGAGACTGAATGCTGACAGCGGTTTGAATTTTAGTCATTCTAATGGGTGTGTCTTGGCATCTCATTGTTACTCTGATTTAAGTGACATCTGATGCTAAGCATTTTACCAAAGGCTTAGTTCCCATTTGTATAGTATCTTTGGTGAAGTATCTCTTCATGTCTTTTCTTTGCTTTCACTTAAATTATTTTTCATTATTGCTGTATTTATAGAGGTTTTGTTTTGTTTTCTTTCTTTTTTGGGGGGGATACCAACCTTTACTCAGTTTTGTGTTTTGTGATATTTTCTTCCTGTCTTTTATTTAGTTCAGTGTGTATATAATAGGTCTTGGTGTAGAGTGTTAATAATTAATCCTATTTATGATCTTCTGAGATTTCTGAATCTGTGGTTCATGTCTTTATTCAATTTTTATCTGTTATCTGTTCAAATATATCTTTCTTCCTGCTTTATCTCTTTTCTTTTCCTGGCATTATTATCGTTGACATTTACACACTGGTAATTTTTCTATAAGTCTCAAATGTTTTTATTCTGGTCTATCTTATTTTCTATTTTTATCTTTGCTTTTCAGTTTTTCAAGTTTCCCTTGCCATATTTCCATGCTCACTTATTCTTTTCTGGCTGTGTCCAGTCTACTGATGAGTACATTAAAGGTGCTCATTTCTATTACAGAACTTCTGATTTCTAGTATTTTCCTTTTGTGCTCAGAGTTTCTCTCTTCTGACATTATCCATTTGTACATGTTGTCTCCTTTTTAATTTATAGCACTTATCATATTAACAATAATTGCCTTAAATTCCCATATTGACAACCCCAAAATAATCTCTACTGTATCTTCATCTGGTTCTGGTGTTTTCTTTGTTTCTTCACACTGTGTTTCAGTATCCTCTGTGTGTGTGTGTGTGTGTGTGTGTGTGTGGCTGGATATGATGTGTGGGTTAGCAGGAACTGAGGTGGATAAGTCTTTGCTTGATGGTTCTATGATCATGTGGTGAAGACTTAGGCTGTTCACTTTAGTGGCTGTGGTATCAGAGCTAAAATTTTTCAGTGTGTGCACCAGCTCTGTCTCCACTGTTGTCACGGGGTACCCTCAGATCTTTCTAAACTTAGGTCTGAGGTTTGCAGTCCTTGTGCTGCAGTCTCTGCTGCTACACATCTTCCCACATGATGACAAGGCTTCAGGGCAGGGTGGGCTCTCTGCCACCCTCTGACAGGGCCCACTCTCTGCAGCCCTGATCTCCTTCCTTGCCTGTGTGAGACGAGGAAGTTAACAGGGAGTTAGGCATTTCCCTAACCCAAAGCAGTTGGTCTCTGGTTAAGAAAAAAAGAGTTCTCCATGTGTAGACTTTAATAATAAAGAGAACAAAGAGTAGTAAGTGTACTTCAAAATTTCTACTTCTTTCCTTGTCATCATTAGTCATGAGGGGACTTTTGTAAACTTTTATTTTGTAAAATTCACCCTGAGAACCTGTCTGGCTCCTAAAGATCTTTAATTATGGAACTTCAAGTTCCCTCAGAATCTTTCCCCATCTCAGAGTACTTAACTCTAAGTATCTACATCGATCCTTGTGCCAGTTAACCTTGATCGTCAGTCTGACTGGATTAAGAGCCTCCTCAGGTGGAAACCGGATTTGGGGCTCACTAACCTCATAAATACGTGTACCTGTCGATGAATCCACCCCTGAAAGGCTCTTAGGAGGCAGGGCCTAGCTGGAGGAAGTAGGACATGGGAACGTGCTCTTTGGGGCTCGCTCTGGTCCCCAGTTCCTTCCTCTCAACCTCTTCCCCCTGCTTTTTGCTTTCTGGGAGCCATGGGTTGAGCAGACTTCCACTGCTGCAGCCATCTGCCATCACATTTCTTCTCTGGAGTCAACCAACCATGGACTGAAGTCCTTAAAAAAAGGCCTCTCCTTTAAATTGTGAATGTCAGGCATTTTGCCTCAGTGAAAAACACCGACCAGTACAAGCCTCCAGCAATGGGTCCATTAGAATCCAAACTCTTCCTGATTAAAAAAAAAAAGTATTAACTACAGATTTCTGCCCCTGATAAAGCTGGGAGCTCTCTAGTCCCCTGTGCGCTTCTCTAGTTGAGGGTAGGGATAGGGCAGCAGTTTGCTCTCTGAGCTCCGCTCTGGTGGGTCCAAAAGAGGTAACAATTTTAAATTTGTTGGGGTTTTTTTGTTTACGAGGATGAGAGTGAGACTTGCAAGTTCTTCACAAGTCAGAGCAGAAGTCGGAGTTCCCTATACCTAAACTTATTGTTTGCAAAAAGGAATGCGTACTTGTTAGCTGAATTACATTTCAAATGTAATTAAACTAGGTCTGTCACTGACATTCCTTTTTAAAAGCAGAATCCATGCTTCATTCTGTGCTGCAGTGTTGGGGACTGAGACTAAGGTATGCAAGTGTTTTGCCACTGGGCTATGTCCCAAGCCCACAAAGTTTCACTTTGAATTTGACTTGTGAAAATGGAGTTCACCTTCAGATCGGTTTTCTTCACATACTGAGAGGCAAGTCAGGCCTTTTGCCTGATATAGCAGGGAGGGAAAGGGTATTGTTGAGAGCTCAGAGTTGAGAGGATTGGTTGGGAGGTTGTAGGGGAGGCTGGAGAAGGGGAAAACTGAGAACCAGGATATATCATCTATAGGTACAAATCTTCATTGTTAAATGTAATCATGGCATGTATTTAAAATGTACCAATAAAAGGAAAAAGAAGTGCCGGACGTGGTGGCTCACACCTGTAATCCCAGCACTCGGGAGGCAGAGACAGGAGGATTGCTGAGTTTGCGGCAGCTTGCCTGGGCTACATAGTGAGCTCAGGGCCAGCCTGAACTACAAAGCAAGACCCTGTCTCAAAAAAAAAAAAAAAAAAAAAAAAAGGAAAAAGAAAGGGTTGATGGGCCACATTCAAATCTCAGTTCTGCCCCTTCTTTTAAGATGACCCAACAGTTTGAAACCTCCATTTTTAGGTTTGTGATATAAAGAAAAAAAAAAGGGATAGTGGTTTAAAGAAAAACTGGCAAATAGCAATATCTTTCCTCCATTCTAAACTTTTGAACAATAAAGAAAAATATGACTCAGGGCCAGGGACGTAGCTCAGTGGCACTGTGCCTGCCCTGCTCCTGAGTTTGATCCTTGGCATCAGAAGAAAAAGAAAAACATGATTCTTAGGATGATAACGTAGGATAACTACATTATTAACAGCTGGGCTTTGCCATTTTGACAGAACTCCTGCAGGCAAGTAATAGCTATATCCTGGGATATAGCTATGTACTTCACAAATGGGCAAATAAAAAGGCATTGTTCTTTAAAACTGTTTCTTATTCTTTTTTTTTTTTTTTTTTTTTGAGACAGGGTCTCGCTTTGTAGTTCAGGCTGGCTCTGAGCTCACTATGCAGCCCAGGCAAGCCTCGAACTCAGCAATCCTCCTGTCTCTGTCTCCCTAGTGCTGGGATTACAGGCGTGAGCCACCACACCTGGCACAAACTGTTTTTTATTCTTAAATCCAGCAAAAAAACAAAAACAAAAACAAAACGAACCTTTCCTCATCTCCTATGGGAATATAAAGCACAAAATAAGTGCTCGCTTCGGCAGCACATATACTAAAATTGGAACAAAATAACAAGCATCTTATCTTCAAAGCCTCCATTTTATAATTCCTGTGAAGAGCAAAGGGCAAAGCGATGCGCTGTCGTGACCATGACTGCCAGGAGCTTCCTTCCGACCAGGGGCTCGAGCGTGTGCACTGCACTAAGTGCTGCACGTGCTCTGACCCAAACAGCCCCGTTACTATTGCGTTCTTGCTATTCCTTTTCTTTTTAGAGAACTAAAGCCTCCAATAATTCACCCAGGTTCCTTGGCCATCATCTGTTTGGTTCGAGCATCAGTTTACGGGTGTTATTTAGGCAAAAGACATGTTAGGGCCCTGAGCAGAAATTTAACATCTCTCCAGAAGACAGGAGCGACCAGAGAGAGCAGAAACGCAGCCACAGTGATCGTAGGACAGTAAGGATGTATCCTGTACTCACTATAGCACATGTATGTTAATGGGTACTCTACAATTAGATAGGACAGCCATTGTAGGGTTTAGATAACTATTCTATTTCATCAAACCTACCGGGCACAGGAATCAGTTCTTTGCAGAACTGGTAAATATGAAACATTAAGTAATTAAAACAAAGTTTGGGGAGGGGAAGAAAAAGGTTAAATCAAGTCAAGTGCTTGACAGATAATTTATAGAGATGGCCTAAGGGCTTATTGCTTGCTATATAGGTAAGGAAAATTTGGAACAGAGATCTACAATGGAATGTTATTTGGCCTTTAAAAAGAAAGAAACTGTGCCATTTGTGAGAACACAGACGAACCTACAGAACATTATGCTAAGTAAAATGAGCCTAAAAAGGAAACTACATAGTCAAAGATTTCACTTACAAGGGGAAACTTAAAAAGTCAAACTCATACAGTGTAGAAGGCTGTATGTTAGGGGCTGGAGGATTTATAGATGGAAATGAGGTTTTTAGTAAATGGTATGAACTTTAAATTAAAGGATGAATTACTTTGAGACCAAATGTACAGAATAGCAACTATCACTAAGAGTAATGTATTTTATACTTGAAAGATGCTGTGATTAGATCTTAATATTCTAGCCACTGAAGGGGAAAAAAGAAAGCTGAAAAGACAATGATATGACGTGGATGGGGATGTTAAGTAGTTGGACTGTGGCCATCATTTTGCAATGTCTAAGTACATGCAAAACTACACAGAGAAACTTGCATATGTAAAATTTTTATTTGTCAAGTATATCCCAATAAAGCTGGAGAGGCGAGATGTGTGTGTGGGGGGGTGGTCATGTCTGTGTTTATTTTCCTTAGGGAGCCTGGCCAGATGGGCAAAAAATTACCATTCTTAGAAGACACCCTGTGTTTGGTGCTCTTGGCTGGCCTCTCTGGGAGCAGCAGGAGTGATGAAAGTAGGTGCCGTCTGTCACCCAGCCATCCCCAACATCAGCTGAGGGCCTGGTGTGCGATGGGAGCTGTACCAAGGAGGCCAAAGCCAGAAAGACCAGAGGAAGTTCTGCTCTCGCAGGAAGAGCAAAGACGGTACATCACCTGGGACACAGTGAGAGCAGTCCTACGTGTCACCCTGGGGAGAGCAGGGTGCTGGAGAGCCAGTGGTCTGGAGGTGCGCTCTGCATGTGGAGACGCACGGGGAGGGTCATAAGTGAGCTACGCCACTGCCAATGTCGTGTCTGTCCCAATGTGAGAATGTATTGAGTCACAATAAATTCACAAGCTGAATCAATTTAGCGGCTTTATCCTGCTGAGTTTTCTAGATTTCACTCCATGGCCATGACCTGGGCAATTATGGGGTCTGCATCACATATTACATAGTAACATATCACAGAGTAACATATTACATGTAACATATTACAGAGTGTCTCTGAGTGGCTGAGAGTGGCAGTGGGTTCCAAGGAGGCAGAAGAGAAAGCACAGACAGAAAGTTGGTAGATGTGTAGAAACATGGAGGAACTCCTGCCAGGGAGAGCTTGTTCAAAGCCCGGAGGGACCCACTGAAAGGACAGGGCTGGGACAAAGCCCAAGTGTGGACGCAGATAGTTCTAGCAGCCTCACCGACCAAGGAAACTGAGAGATGAGGGGAACAGGACCACGGCACAGGACCCAGGACCCAGAACGTCGCCTGTCAGCTTTGTGGCACGTTGATCATGTGACGAGATGGCAGGTGTGTGTGTCAAGATGCCTGTATTGGGTGCTCATCCTTTTTTTTTTTTTTGGTTATAAATTGAATTCTTTATTGGTACAATTTATATACATCTCAAAATCATGTATAACATTGGGGAATTTGTAC
>PVIC010052584.1:0-12112 GCA_004025085.1 Thryonomys swinderianus | reverse complement strand
CACACACACATCATTATGGAAATAAAGTATCTTTCCCTGGTTATGAATACAGAGAAAATGGAAACTGAAAGCTCTGATTTCAGTGAATCTAATTAGAGTTCAGTCAAGGTAAAATTTGGTCCAGCAGAGATCCAAGTTTTCTGGAAGTGGGAAACAGCATAGAGCCTGGCCGAACAGCAGAACTTCCTTCCATATAAGATGTCTTACATGGGCACAGTCCGGTACGGTAGCCCCCTTATCGCACACGCCTAGTGAGCACTTGAAATATGTCTAGGGTAATGAAGAACTATTTTTCAAGATTTTAATTCAATCTAGTGTGACTGAAAGAAAGCAAAAGCAAGAGTAGGAAAGTAGGGCCAGAGGGTTAGCTCAATGGTTCTGGCGCCTGCCTCGCAAGCGCAAGGTCCTGAGTTCGATCCCTGGTAAACACATACAATGCTTGGCGTGGTGACTGATGCCCAGCAGCAATCAGTACCACATACCACAGTGCCGGGCGTGGTGGCTCACACTTGTAATCCCAGCACTCGGGAGGCAGAGGCAGGAGGATTGCTGAGTTTGAGGCTTGCCTGGGCTACATAGTGAGCTCAGGGCCAGCCTGAACTACAAAGCGAGACCCTGTCTCAAAAAGGAAAAATAAAATAAAATAAAATAAAAGAGTAGGAAAGTAATCTCTTTTTTTGCAGAGCATGAGGAGGGAGCTGAGTATGCTGTGGGCCTGGTGTGGGAAAGCAAGGAAGGTGCGCTCTCGAAAGAGGCACCGATGGACTAAAAGGAGAAGCCCAGAAAGCAGTCAGAAGGTTCTGGCCCAAGGTTCAATCCCACCAATGGCAAATCTGCATGAGCTGGTAATCCCTTTCTTCAGTGCATGTTCTCAGTAAAAAGGACTGAATTTGCACTAATTGTTTTACAGCGAATTCAGAGGGGATTTGTTTAAAATAGGCTTAACAATTCTCTTGCCTCAGCCTCCCACAGTGCTAGAATGAAAGGCTAGCCTGGGAAACCTTGTCTCAAAATTAAAGATAAACGGGGCTGCGGTTCCAGTGAGGAACTAGACAGGAAAGAAGGGGCAGTCCACACAGAAGGCACATTTTTCTCCATATATCATTCTACTTTTCTATTTAAATAGGTTAACGTATTCAGATACACTGAAGGACTCCCGTAGGTGGGCAGACCTCCTTCTACTCACGAAGTCCCTGGCATGTAGCTCAGTGTGAAGGCCCTAGATTCAGTTCCCAGTACTGGGAAAAAAAGGCCATAACCGTGCATTTTGGGGAGAATTGGACAAAAGTAGTACAGTAAAGAAAACCACGTGCAAGCAGCTAGAAAAGGGTACTGGGGCAGAAGGGCTCATGAAAAAGCAAATGATATTGTAAACAATGGTCACTTTGCTTCTACCTCAACAGCTGCCGTCACTGAAAACCACACGAGTGTTAAGTGTTGGGCTGGAAGGAAAATCTACAGTGATCTGATTTAGTCATCGCGACAGCTAGAGAACTGTGGCCCTCTGTGGTGGTTAGTGGAGTCACTGGCGCCTCGAGTGGGCAACCCCAGGCGAACTGAGTTGGCGCGGTTCTGGGCATGGAGGCCCTCTTTAAGGAGAGCTGTTGTTGAACAGCATAGAAGAAGAATCGGAGGGGAGAAGTGGAGCTGATTTTCCCTGGAAGACCTTCATCACACCGGATTTTCCTCAGAGGAGTTTTGACCACTCTCTTCAGAGGAGCTCTGGTCAGTCCTCGAAGCCTCCAAGGACAGCTGCTGCTCCCTTTGGAGGTGCTCAGGTCCGCGGCTTTCCCTGGTTTTCGGCACAGAAACTTCAGCATCCAGCACCCGCCTTTCGGGCTGCAGATGCAGACATTTCAGCTCCTAGCAATGATGCTTCGACCTCCTGGCACAGAGCCCTGTCTTCATTTGAGGATCTTCTGGCCTCCTGACCAGCCTTTTGCCCGGGGCTCCAGGCCTTGGGCTGGTCACTCGAGTCTCTATCACGATCAGATGTTTTACACTCTTCTGCATTCGACTCTGCAGGTAGACAGCGTGGGCTGATCTTGTAAACTTGTCCTGTGGTCAGTCTGACTCAGAGCATGCATGTGTGGTCTTTGAGGCAGTTTGGCCCAGCCCTGCAAGCTCTGGTAGGCACTGAGGAATACATATCCAGTTTTGCAGAAGAAAAACAAAAACAAAAACAAAAAACCCCCAAAGACCTGAGTCTCAAATAGGTGGAATAACTCATCCAGGGTTGTACAGTTAAGAAGTGATAAAACTGAAGTTTTATCTTGTCTAAAACTCTGATATGTTGTACACAGTTGCCATTTAATAATATTTGTAACAAAGGAGATAACGTTGTGGTTGATCTCTTAGTATTATCTTAGTTACAAGGGTTTTACTAATGCTTTGGTGGGAAGCCGGCCCAACGGCTCCCCCACTCTCCCACCTTGAGTGTCCTTGCCCTGGAGAAAGGACCCTTACCACGACTGCTTGAGGGTATGGAAGACTCTTCATGTAATGGGGCTTTCCTGCACCTCTCAAATTTTTCTTTTTCTTTACTCTCACTCAAATTCAGTCACCTAAGTCCTCCAGCATGGCTTTAGATCCCTTCTCACTATAACAAAAAAAAAAAGGCATTTTTAACTGGCACAAAATATTTTTCCAAAACAATGACTTTTTGTATTTACATTTTGATTATATTTTCTCAAAACATGTTAGTATTACATAGTGACAGGATTTGCTTTGGAAAGTTGGTTCATACGTTCATCGTATCTTGAGTCCTACTGACGACCCCCTCCCCTCTCTCCCAGTGAACCCTTCTCTGTCTACAGAGTCTACCTCTGGGTACCGCCATCTCTCTATTACTTAATTTATTTATAAGCCAGGTACATTTGCGGTTGTAATATAACAGAAAACATCAGTATGTAATTTTCTGAGTCTTGCTCGCCTCACTGTACATGATAACTTTGAATTCTATCCATTTTCCTATAAATAACATTTTTTTCATTTTAATACCTAAATACTATTCATGTACATAAGTATACATATACAGAAAATTGTCTTCATCCATTCATCCATTCACAAGCATCTAGGCTCTTTCTACAGACTAATTATTGTGAATTATGTTGCTATGAACACGAATACACAAGCATTACTGTAATATACATGCATTCATTTTTCTGAGAATATGCCCAAGAGGGGATAAGTATCTGAGTGAAGCGCTATTTCCAGTTTTAGCTTTTTTTGAAAGTCTCCATATTGAATTCCATAGAGGTTATAAGGCTTTACATTCCCACGAAAAAGGTAAAACGGGTTCTTTTTGGCCTGAATCCTAGCCAGCATTCATTTATTTCTTGATGACAGGCATTCTGACTGGGGTAAGAGGAAATCTCATTGAAGTTTGAATTCCCACTTCCCTAGTGGGTTAGCGGATGTTGACTATTTTTTTCATATACTTATTGGCCATCTGAACATGTCCTTTGATGAATATTTATTAAATTCTTTTTTTCTCACTCCTGTGCAGTTGCATTGCTTTGAGTTATTTCTTTCTTTCTTTTTTTTTTTTTTTTTTTTTTTTTTTTTTTTTTTTTTTTTTTTTTTTTTAGACAGGGTCTCACTTTGTAGTTCAGGCTGGCTCTGAGCTCATTATGTAGCCCAGGCAAGCCTCAAACTCAGCAATCCTCCTGCCTCTGCCTCCCGAGTGCTGGGATTACAGGGGTGAGCCACCACACCCGGCACTGTGGTATGTGTTATTGATTGCTGGTGGGCGTGAGTCTCCATGCCCAGCATTGTATGTGTCACCGGGGATCAAACTCAGGACCTTGTCCTTGCGAGGCAGGCACTGGAACCACTGAGCTAACCCTCCGGCCCTGCTTTGAGTTCTTTGTGTAGTCCATGTGTTTTCCTTAGCTTGTGTTCCACAGTCTCAGTTTCTGGCTTTATAACTAGTTCTTCAATGCATTTGAATTTCATTTTCATACTAACTGAGAGATAAGGATCTATTTTCAATCTTTTACATGTGAAATCCAGTTTTCCTAGCACCATGTGTTAAAGAGGCTAAATTTTTACGAGCATGTTTCTGGCCCTCTGTCAAGAATCAGAAAATTGTAGGCTCATGGATTTATCTCTGGTTCTTCTATTCTCTTCTATCATTCTACATCACTGTTTAATTTATTGATCTATTCATTTATCTATTTATTTACTTATTCTACTGATATTATGTCATTTTTGTTCCTATTACTTTACAGCATATCTTGAATTCTAGTGTTTTGACGCCTCCGGCATGGTTGTTTTTCACTCACAGTTGGATTGAATATTTTTGTTGTTTTCTAGTTCTGTATTAAATTCTTGATTGTTATTTTCTACTTCAGTGAAGAATGCTGTTTGGATTTTAATAGCAACTGCATGTAATTTGATAATATGGTCATTTTCACAGTGTCACACGTTCCATCCATGAACAAGGGGTTCCTTTCCCTTCCTACATTCACTGACGTCTTCTACAATTTCTGTCTCAATATTCTGTACATTTCACTCTAGAATTTTTTGCCTCCTTGGTTGGTTGATCCCCACGTATTAAACTTTTGTAGAAGCTATAGTGAATGAATGATTTTCCTGATTTTTTATAGTAGGTTCATTATTATTACTACACAGGAAGAGTACTCATTGTGTTTGTGTTGATTTTTGTATTCTGCCATTTTGAGGGAATGATTGTCATGAGAGGTCATGTGAGAGCCTGAATGACAGAGAAAAACTGGAGAGACAGTACACAATTTAGATAGGGTGGTCAGCTCTCTCTGAAAGTAAGTCAGAATACATCTAGCACACTATTTTGCCTCTTAACAACTGATAGGAAATAAAAGAACAGTAAGATCAGTAGACACATCAACCTGATTTTCTTCAAGTGACCTGGGAGAACATTTCTCAATTCTCAATCCTAAGGACAAACACTGAGGAAAAGTCAGAACTCTTCTAAAACAACGGCAACAGTGGTGATGTTTGTATAATGGAAACCGTCATCTTTCTTTCCAAAAGTCAAACTGGATGAAAAACCTCAAGCTGTGCTAAGAGACAGTACGTGAAAGTTGTGTGCATTCAGTGTTCTGTAGATGATGTTCAGCCACTTTGAAATCAGATAAATTTAAAGTATCTGTTTCCATCTCTCTGCACCTGTTTATCTCTGTCACGTCTGTCTGTCTTCTCCCTGTCCCTGTCACAAATCGTACCGTCTAGTGTCCGCTCTAAGTGTGTGGATACTTATCTCTCACAGATGAGTGCTGAACACCGATCACATGACAGATAAA
This sequence comes from Thryonomys swinderianus, assembly GCA_004025085.1. NCBI lineage: Eukaryota > Metazoa > Chordata > Mammalia > Rodentia > Thryonomyidae > Thryonomys > Thryonomys swinderianus. The sequence continues at coordinate 6,827 of PVIC010052584.1, read as the reverse complement.
TCTTAGCGGATTGGAGGGCTATTCAGCGACAAAGCCACACGCCCTGGCCTACTATAATGTTGAACCTGTACAAATGTGAAGAGCCATCTTCTGGCACTCGCTGGAAGTGTGTCGCCAGCCCTGGCGACATGGCAGCTGCCACTGTTTCTAACTCTGTCCAGGCTGGAACGAGAGGTGGGAACACAGACCCCTGACTGAACTGTACCCCACAGAAGTAGAAAATGTACAAATGGAAAAACAACTTGAATATCACTTTACCCTGACTCCTTGTTCCACAGAAAGTATAATTTCCCTGAGCTGCACAAGGTTCATCAGAAGGTCACCCTGCAATGTTTGTTACAAGGGGATCTTGTGTGACACCAGGAACCAAGCTAATATGATGGTGCTTTTAAGCTTCAATTGAAATAAAATAATTCAATCATAACGTAATGATAGAAGATGACTTTCTGAGAAAATTTATAAAAGCTTTATTTTGGGAAAAACATCCTTCTGAAGCATCATTTTAATCAATGGAGGGAAAACACATTAGAGGCATTCTACATCATATAATACATGTTCACAAACACTTGAAAGTTTTGTCAAAAGTTACGACACTGAAGCAAAGTTACGAGAGCAGTTTATGAGTAAATTTTCATAGGAAAATATGTGTAATAAACAATATATTAAATATAAACTAATTTGCAATGTCTCTAACACAACCTATCTCTCCAGTGAGAAATCTTTTTTGTGAACTTACAATGTAGTTTACGACAATATATCAACTCTAACAACATAGTGTGCATATCCTGCCAGTATCATTCTCTTGGTTGTTTCTTTCTCAAGGAACTTTTAATATTTGATATTTGTATGTACAGTCTGGAGCTAAGCTGTTTATTTGACTATAGTCACAAGCTTATGACATCAAAGACCAAAGAATTAGTATCATTAATATCTAGTGAGGTTGTCAAAATGAAAAAAAAGTTTAGTGTCTCTGAGCTAACATTTCGTCAGTTCCTCCTCAGCCCATGGCAGGCGACATTCTAGTGTTTGCTTTCATGGGTTGGACAGTTTTCAAGCCACATATAAATGTCATCACACATCATTTAGTCTCCTCTGCAAGGCTTATTTCATCCAGAATAATGTGCAGCCTCCAAGAGCACACATGTCAAAAATGATGATTTTGCTGAGCACGGTGGCTCAAGCATGTCATCCCAGCACTCAGGAGGCAGAGACAGGAGGATTGCTGAGCTCCAGGCCTGCCTGGGCTACATAGTGAGTTCAGGGCCAGCCTGAACTGCAGAGCGAGACCTTGTCTCAAAAAAAAAAAAATGACAACTTCCCCTTTTTATGGGCGTATGTATGTGTGTATGTATAAATGCACATTTTATTTATTCATTAGCTGATAGGCACCTAGGTTGACATTTCTAAGGTACAAAGAACAATACGAATTCAACTAAAAGAAATAAAAATAATGTAGTCCATTAGTGTATTATACAGAAATGTACAAATTACTACATATTCCAAAAACACCAACTTTTTGTGCAAATAATAAGCAGATGCTATAGCTTAGAGAGGACAAACCTTGGCATATAGAGGAGAGTCAGCAAGCAGTCCTTGCCTGTTAACAGTGGAGTTTTCAATGAAGAAGCAATGATAGTAGTCACAGGGAAGTGAGGATACATTTGGAGATGTGTGAGAAGCAGACCCGTGATTCTTAATACACATTAAATCTAGTGCTGGTAGTTATAGAGAAGAAAATAGTCTAATGCTGTTCCAATAGTAGTATTTTTGTGCATGAATGATCTCAATTTGTTGTCCTAGGTTATGTTACCAGGTGTGAAATCCTGAGGCTGCCGTTTGAGACCTGCCATGACAGTCTCACACTGTGTCACCTGCTTTCTGATGTAAAACATCACTGAGCAGGAGTCCTTGCTGTTCGCTAAATACTCTCAGCATTGTTTTCCCCCTCTGTGCTTCTCAAACTGTTCTGAACACCTGACATGGCTCTAGCACAACTACTTTCTTCAGCTTTGAGATCCAGTTCCATCCAGTCCATCCAGGTTCCTTTCCTGTGAAGCTCCTCTAATCATCTCTGAGTGCCGAGCTCTGAATTTTTTTTTTTTTTAAGACAGGGTCTCGCTTTGTAGTTCAGCCTGGCCCTGAGCTCACTATGTAGCCCAGGCAAGCCTCGAACTCAGCAATCCTCCTCCCTCTGCCTCCTGAGTGCTGGGATGACAGGCGTGAGCCACCACGTCCGGCACTGTGATATGTGGTATTGATGGCTGGTGGGCGTGAGTCACCACACACAGTATTGTATGTGGTGACCGAGGATGGAACTCAGTACCTTGTGCTTGTGAGGCAGGCGTCGGAACCCCTGAGCTAAATCTCCGGCCCCGAGTTCTGCTTTTTGAATGGCTATACAGCTTCATCTGTACCTCTTTTGCGTCATGTTCTATATTCACTTCTCAGCAGGGAAGCCTGTTAGACTCCTGACTCACAAGTCAGATGGTGCCTCCCCGCTGCACCAAGCCTGCAGTCGCTCGCCCTTCTTTCAGAAGTTGGGCGAGGCCGAGAGACAGACCTGTGTCAGTGACTCTGGACCAACCCCAGGAAACCATCAGCTCCGTGCCACAGATGCTTTGGAAGAACTTCCAAGGTCAGGCCTCACGTGAGACCAAGTAAATCAAATATCTGGCAACACGACTTTTCAAACTCTTCCGGTTGATTTCAGAGGAGGACGGTCTGACGGAGGCCTCACGCAAGGCTGGTGAACTGCTTCCCATTCGCTTTGGGAAGGGAGGGCTCTGAGTCGGACCACTATAGGGTCTTTGTCTGGTAGTCTGTCCTGACCTTGAGCTCCAGCTTCTTTGGACAAACAGAACGACGTGCGGGAGCTCCTTCACAACACAGGCCCTCCGAAGCCCTTGCTCTCTCTCTGATATAAAAATATAAATAAATATATAAAATATATATTATATATATATTATATATAATGCATATGATATATATATATATATATATATATATATATATATATATATATATATCCGTGCTGAGGAAAATGATGAACTTTGTCTGCAGAAGAATCGAATATTTAAAAATAAATATTTGATGCTGGGCATGGTAGCTCACCCCTGTCATCCCAGCACTTGGGAGACAGAGATAGGAGGATTGCTGAGTTCCAGGCTTGCCTGGGCTACATAGTGAGCTCAGGGCCAGCCTGAACTACAAAGAGAGACCCTGCCTCAATAAATAAATAAATACATAAATAAATAAATAAATATTTGATTCATGTTTATCCCATTTGCAGTTGTCACAGCACGGAAGCCACCAGGGTTGGCAAATGTACTGCAGAACTGCTTCAGAATGGGGGAACCCGTTCCCGAACCGAGGCAGTGAAATCCGTCTAATGAAGTTAGAAAAACTGGAGAGAAGTGAGTCAAATGCACGTTCAGTGCAGCAGACCTCATGCAGCACAGCAAGTGTCAGAGCTGCTTAGGGGGAACATCGGCCTATGGTGCGCAGAGAGGTTGCTGGCGAGCACAGTCTGTTTTTTGAGACGTGCTCTCTGGCCAGAGAATTTGCATTCTGAGCGAGTTCTGAGGTGACACTGATGCTGGTGCTGCTGATCCGGCCCAGCGTCTTGGCGATCACTGACACCACGATGGTCTAAGGAGGAAGTCTCCGGAGGTTAGGCTGCTAAGTCAGAGGGATGTGCTGCATATGGTTTGAGCGTTTTCTAACAGCTGTAGTGGACCCCTCTGAAATATCGTGTTCTGAAAGCCACCACAAGGAGGAAAGCCAGAGGAGAGAGTCCGTCATGGAGAAGGGACTTCCATCCGTGCCAGACAAGAGACCTGTAGCCAGAATGCATAACAAGATATACAAGGAGCTGAACTTTAGCCCTGAAGAAAGGCACGTATTTCTACAAGGGGAGGCGTCCTGCATTACAATGCTATCCACCCTTTCTCAGGGGGTCCCCCTACTAGCTAGCGTTTAAACCAGAGAAGAACAGAGCATCGTATTTGGAAGTGGAAATAAAGGGTTGCTGGGGTGTGTTCAGGATCAGACCCTTAAGTGTATGAATATAGTTAGTCTTAGCTTTGTAGTCTAACCAGTATTAAATGACTGCGTTGGACAAAAAGGACAAACCAGAATATGGTGTCGTATCCAGCACTTCGTATCTCTAAATCATGGTTGAAAATATGAAGCTACAGCAATCTAGGAAAAAGCTACAATCAAATGGATTTGACACTGAAGAGAGAACATGGTGTGTTTAATAAGGGGTGTTGAATCCAAAGCCAGACAAGATGGAAAAGCCAAAGTGCAAGTGATGAGGACAAAGTGCCCGTAGGAGGTGAACCAAATGCAACAAGAAAGCAAGACAGGTGCAAATTCAATCTTTCCAGAGAAATTCACCATCTTTAGAAAATATTTTAAATTCACTCTGACATCTAATATTAGCCACAGTGGTGTGTGAGCCCAAATTTGATGTGAACATCTGGGAACTGATTACAATTAAGGGGTGTCGGGAGGATTGTGGGTCAGATAAATGTCTGTGTCATCAGGGCTGAAAGAGTAAATCAATCTGGAGGGGAGACAAGGAGGCTTGAGAAGGATTTTGATGGTACAACACAACTTGACTCATCTGGGGACCCAGGTTTGAAAGAATGATGAGGGTCTTGTGATATGTGGAACATAACGATATCTTGGCCAAAATGACATTTCATCCTATGACTTTTTCTTATTCAGTGGTGAGATTTACACCCTACACACACCATTAGTACTCTGTCTTTTTGTTTCCTCCAGATTCTCTAGGTTGAACAAAAATTGCATCACTGGACATATTCATTTTGAATAATTGAATTGTAATATATTATAAGACATTATGTATATATTTCCCATACATACTTTATACCAATTTTTAAGAGATTTTAAGGCACCATGGAGCTATGTCTGAACAATCTGGGGTACACATAGACTTCTTTAGAATTGATAAAATAACAGTCTAGTCTGCAATTGTTTAATCAATTAAGGGCAACAAAGATCACATCCAAAAATTAGTAGGATATTACTGGAGCTAATGTAATAAATCACCTGAATTTAGAAAACAGCAACATATTGGACATTTGACTTTCTGGAAGAAAATTTTAAAACTGAATACAAGGGTCACTTCCCAGTAGCAAAGCCGTTAGCTTACTAAGTGAGCTCTGTGGATCTGGTTGACCGATTAGTGCAGTGCTTGAAGTCACTGTGGTAAGAGAGTATAGCAATAATCAACACCCATGCCCTTTACCAGAGGATGACCAACCATTCTAAGTAGTCTTCCATTTTCTTAGCTTTAGAACTGAATGCACCATGTCTTAGAAAAAGCACGAGCTTCACAGAAGTTGGAATTGCTCTTTGGCCTACTCTGTCAGCTATTCAAAAACTCATATGTATGGGTCGAACAGGATTCACCTGGACTGTGTGGGCACCTTGCCGAATTCATATCTGGTGCTCATTTCTGTAAGACTGGGGGTGGGGTCATAATATCTTATTCTTCCTCATTCTCCTTCCTCCTCTTATTTCTTCCCAAAATATATGTATTTAACAATCAAAGGTGTGAAATTTTAAGAAAAAAGAAAGAATTCATACCATATGCTTGACTACATGCTACATGCTGGAGATTCAGCAGAAAAAATTGAAAGAAAAATCACAGAACTCTTAGAGTTTATATTGTGGCTCAAAAGACAGCCAAATTACAACAATAAGAACAAGAGCAATTTAGCGAGGTAGATAATGGGTTAGGTGGTCATAAGTGATAAATATGAAGTGAGACACGAGTGAAGGTTGTGGGGATGCTATTATTTTGTACGGTATTTCCATGAAGTCTCTCTGATGAAATGTGGCTTTGTTAGTTGCAATATGCCTTTCAACACTGTGTTTCAGAAAGACTCATTAGACTAAACCTCAGTCTACGCATCTCCTCTATACATTGGAGTCTTCAGTGCAGTGACCAAATATCTGAGTTCTTTTCCTGAGCTCCCACAGCCCAGTAAGGGCAAAGCTTTTAGATCTTTCAGGGATAACAGCTGGCTGCGACACGTGTGCTATAGGTTTTCCACCAATGCCATAGTTCATAGCTCAGTAGCAATATTTGTATTTGTGGGGACATTCAGAAAGGTGTTGAGATCCCAAAGGGCTGTGACAGTTGTGATACAACTTAGGTGAATTGTTTACATTTCTAAATATTATGGAAAAATAAAAAAATTATCTACACTGAATGTCAGTGCCTGGCAACGTGAGGACACACCATACATGCAAGACTTGCTGAATGAGTGAAAGCCTTCGCGTAAAGTCAAAGTCAAAGCCTTTCTTCTGTATTCACCATTCCCTTGTCTTCTACTTGGTTATGTTTTTCCTGTTTCATTTACTACCATCTTAACTCCTTCATATATTACGGTAGGATGTAAATTCCATGAAGTCACCTGGGAAACAGTAATGTGATGCATCGTGGAATCCATGGCTTTTTCTCACTTTTGTTCCCTCTTCTCTGAATCAGCTGCTAATATTTTAGTACTGCACTTACTATGTCTTACTATGCCAATGCTTTTCTGATAGCTCCCTATCCTGCCTCCTTAGATAAACATGCTATCATAGTTTCCTGTAATTTAAAATTCCTAGAGAAAAGCCATACTTCTTTTAATCTAGGCTATCTGATCTAAACAGTTGCTTCCTCTCTGTAGCTGCACACCTCATTTCTCATGGCCTAAACCAGCTCACCTAAGCATGATGTGTACACAATTTGGATTTTAGTTTTTTTTTTTTTTTTTTTTTTTTTTTTTTTTTTTTTTTTTTTTTTTTTT
>PVIC010052583.1:0-12123 GCA_004025085.1 Thryonomys swinderianus | reverse complement strand
ACCCTGTCTCAAAAAAAAAAAAAAAAAAAAGATTGAGGCCATGGAAGTTGTGGAAGACAGGGCCAGGGTTTTAGCTCAGTGGCTTCAACGTCTGCCTGGCAAGTACAAGGTCCCAAGTTTGATCCCCAGTACCACATACCACAATGCCAGGCATGGTGGCTCATGCCTATAATCCCAGCACTCGGGAGGCAGAGGCAGAGAGGTTGCTGTGAGTCTGAGACTGGCCTGGGCTACATAGTGAGTACAGGGCCAGCCCGAACTACAAAGCCTGTCTAAAAAAGGGAAAAAAAGAAGTAGTTATGGAAGACAGGCAGAATGGGGAAAAAGAGAGGATTTCCTTTTATAACTGTTGATGATCACAGTATAGTTGATAAAACTGTTCAGAAATGCTATACCATAGGGCCGGAGATTTAGCTCAGTGGTTCTGGCACCTACCTAGCAAGCGCAAGGTTCCTGGTTTGATCCCTGGTAACCACATACAACAATACTACAACTAGCAATCAGTACCACATACCACAGTGCCAGGCATAGTGGCTCATGCCTGTAATCCCAGCACTCAGAAAGCAAAAGCAGGAAGATTGCTGAGTTTGAGGCTTGTCTGGGCTACATAGTGAGCTCAGGACCAGCCTGAGCTATAAAGCAAGACCCTGTCTCAAAAAAAAATTCTATACTATAAGGCCACCATGTTCTATCTCTCTTCATGGTGGCCCTCATGCTGTGGGCTGCACTTCTTTTCCCTTTTTTTTTTTTTTTTTTTGCTTTTTTTGGAGACAGGGTCTCGCTTTGTAGTTCAGGCTGGCCCTGAGCTCACTGTGGTGCCCAGGCAAGCCGCCGCGAACTCAGCAATCCTCCTGTCTCTGCCTCCCGAGTGCTGGGATTACAGGCGTAAGCCACCACGCCCGGCATTATATGTGGTAACCGGGGATCAAACTCAGGTCCTTGCACTTGCGAGGCAGGCGCCGGAACCACTGAGCTAACCCTCCGGCCCCCTCTTTTCCCATTTTGACTTGACCCACACTCACTCCATAGAGTGTTTCTTTTCCTACTTTTTTTTTTTTTTGAGACAGGTTCTCGCTTTTGTAGTTCAGGCTGGCTCTGAGCTCACTATGTAGTCCAGGCAAGCCTTGAACTCAGCAATCCTCCTGTCTCTGCCTCCCGAGTGCTGGGATTATAGGCGTGTTCCACCATGCCCGGCTCTTTTCCTATTTTTAATAAAACTTTGCTAACCTTAAAAAAAAAACTATTAATGGTAAAATTGTGAAGTGAAAAGTGCCCTTTCTAAACAAGAGATGCAGTTTGCTGGATCACAAAGGTTTTTTTGTTTGTTTGTTTTCATTTTGTTTTGGGCTTTTTTTTTGCGGTACCAGAGATTGAACTCAGGCCCTTGTGCTTCCACAGTAGGTGCGGTACCACTTGAGCTAAATACCCAGCCTGGATCACAAAGAAGTTGTGGGGTGGATCTGGCAACTTTGTGAGACATGCAGGTGGTGGAGAGAATTTGGGCCATGGGGGAAACTGATGGACAAGGAGGCTGGGGGCTGGAAGAGATGGCAGCAGAGGTAGTTATAGAGGAAGTGACGTGGTTGTAATGGCTTCGGAGGTGATGATAGGAACCCTGGAAGTGGTCCTGTTATGGTAGTAATGGAGGCTGCACTGGTGATGGACCAGGATATGGAAACCAAGGTAGTGGATATGGCAGTGGAAGAGGATATGATGAGAGATTTTGGTGGTGAGAACTAATTGATTTTGGAAATTATAGTAGACCACAACCATCAAAATTGTGGACCCACAAAGTGTGACAGATTCGGTGGAAGAAGCTCTGCCAGTCCCTGTGGTGGTGGTTATGGATCTGGTAGTAGAAATGGTGGATATAGCAAGAGAAGGATTTTTCTGAACAACAGAAAAGTGCTTCATCTTTTGCCAGGAAAAGGAGGAAAGAGTTGTCAGGAAAGCCGCAGGTGACTTTGAGAGAGTCTCCCAAGTGGATTAGAAGAACTGTAAAAATGTGCCACCGAGGGGATGATTTACCATAGTCAGAAAAGTTATTGCAGCTTAAACAGGATGCCCTCTGGTTCAGGGCAACCATAGCTACAGTTGGCAGAGAGGGCAGCTGTTGATCAGTGTAGTGCAGTGTGAATTAGATATACATTACTGAGATCTTTTATCTGTTGTGACTTTGTCTTTTTCTTTTTTTTCTCATTACAAAATGTTCTGTAAATTGTAGTAGTAGTACCACCACTAAAAAAGTAGTAGTACCACCACTAACCCTAACCCTAAAAAAGAAACTTTTACCTTTTTTTTGGAGACAGGGTCTCACTCTGTAATTCAAACTGCCTTCAACTCCTAGTGATCCTTTTCCCTCAGCCTCCTAAGAGCTGAGATTGCAAGTATGCACCACCACACCTGCCAGGACCATTAATTAAAAAAAAAAAAAGTCTAACAAAAACATTACTGTCCAGGTTTAAGATCAGTCCTATGTTGTGCATCATTTTGTTTTTTGGGTTTTTTTAAGAACTTACTGTGTAGCCCAGGCTGGCCTTAAACTCTTGGTAATTCTCCTGCCTCAGCTCCTAAGTGATAGTGTTGCAGGTATGTGCTATCACACCTGGCTAAACTATCTGTTCTATTTAGACCTTGGAGAAAGTTCATTATGCACATATCTCAACTCTGGAATTCCATAATGCCCATTCCTCTTTTGATCTGCCGTCATGTTTTCCAGTCATTTATATTTTCTAGTTTTCTTGCAGTTTGTAGCCATTAAGTGGACTGACCAGCAGTTTTTGATGTAGGAAGGACCCTGAACCCCCAGCCAGTAATGGCAAGGATGGTGGTGAGAGCTGAGGGTACTTGTTAATGTATTTGTCTGCTGTGTTACAGAAGCAACATCCAGGGCAGCGTCATCTGCAACAATGCCGTGATTGAGAAGGGAGCAGACATTAAGGACTGTTTGATTGGAAGTGGCCAGAGGGTTGAAGCCAAAGGTAAACAAGTTGTGATCACTGATGTCATTTTTTTCTTATCTCACTAGCACAGATGGTGCTTAAGAGGGAAGATGAGAGAGACAAGCACATACATGTGCTGCAGATGAGACATCAGTTCACGAAGCCGTCTTTGGCGAGCATTTAACATCATATACCATTTTACTCCAAAGTGTGACTTATAACCCAGTGTAGACCTTACTGCCAATTTCTACACCAAGAGAACAAGCCTTTGGGGCCAGAGATTAGCTCAGTGGCTCCAGCACCTGCGTAGCAAGCACAAGGTCCCTGGTTCAATCCCCAGTAACCACATACAACAGTACTGGGCGTGGAGACTCACGCCCACCAGCAACCAGTACCACACACCACAAATACCAGGCTTGGTGGCTCATGCCTATAATACTAGCACTCGGGAGGGAGAAGCAGAAGGATTGCTGAGTTTGAGGCTTGCCTGGGCTACATAGTGAGCTCAGCACCAGCCTAAACTACAAAGTGAGACCCTGTCTCAAAAAAAAAAATAAAAGAGAATAAGCCTTTGTTTTGAAGGGTGAGGGTAGCAGTGCAGGGATCAAGTCCAGGGCATCACACATGGTAAACCAGTGCTCTGCCCCTGATTACACCCCAGCCATAGGCCCTTTTATATTAACTCTGGTTTTTCTTACTCTACCCATGGAAGATACTCTACTCTTCCATAATTATCTTTGGCAAAAGTCTTGTCTGCCTATTCAATAGACAGATTACAGCCAGTAGTCAAAAGCTATAACAAAAAGAAAAAGATGGGAGAATCTTTCACTGAGTCACCTTTTAGAGTCAGTGACAGAACTTGATCCCTTCCCTGTTAAGCACAGTTATCAGTATTTTGTGCGGGGAAAGTAAACTTGATACAGATCAGGGTCTTAACATACACTGCAGTCCTCCTGTTACCAGGCATCCTTCCTAATTTTTCAACAGTGTAGCTATTCGTAGGTTACCTTCTTCCATTTGTTCCACTGTTTCTAGTTTGGTTTGGTTTGGTTTTTTTGAGACAGGGTCTCGCTTTGTAGTTCAGGCTAGCCCTGAGCTTATGTAGCCCGAGCAAGCCTCGAACTCAGCAATCCTCCTGCCTCCGCCTCCCGAGTGCTGGGATTATAGGCTTGAGCCACCAAACTCAGCATTGTGGTATGTGGTGCTGATTGCCAGTGGGCATGAGCCACCACGCCCAATATTGTATGTGGTTACTAGGGATCGAACCAGGGACTTTGCGCTTGCAAGGCAGGCACTGGAACCACTGAGCTAAATCTCTGGCCCCCGCTTCACAAGTTTGAATCAAGTCTGTGACAAAATTTGGCTGAAGATAGTACCTCTATATGAAGACCTTGGGTTCGATCAAAAGGGCAGAAGGAAGGAAAGAAGGACGGGAAGGAGGGAAGGAAAGAAAGGGAGAGAGAGAGAGAGAGAGAGAGAAAGAAAGAGAGAAAAAAGAGAAAAGGAAGAAAGGCAGAGAGAGAGAAAAAGAAAGAGGGGAAGGAAGGAAGAAGGAAAGAAGGAAGAAAGGAAGGAGGGAGGGAAACAGAGAAAGAAGGAGAAATATATCAGAAAATGTCCTTGAATGAAAGCTTGTATTCAGAAAATCAGTTCTATTGCTCTGTGTCCCTCTCATAGCCCCTTCAGCACACTGTAGTTCCAAAGGCTTTTCTAGAGCAGAGCTACAGTAGAGGGGAATAAATGTTTGCCAACACAGAATTAAAAGCATTTGGGTTTGTAGAGACTTCTTTTTCTGTCAATTCTCAAAATCCTTTTCCTCTTTTTCAGCTAAACGAACAAATGAGGTGATTGTGGGAAATGATCAGCTCATGGAAATCTGAATTCCAAGCAAGTCAGACTCCTTCCTTTTGGCATCCAAAACTACAGATGTTGGCTGGCCCACCTGTTTGACTCTGTATTTATTTTCCAATAAAGAAGGATTTCCAAACACACACCACATGTGGAACAGTTCCAGGCTCTGTGTCCTGTGGGTTCCAGGTGTACATAGTGTCTGATCACGCACAGTATGATAAAGACCATTTAGAGCAAAGGTGTGGAACAAAATAACATGCTGGCCTACCTTCTGTGTACCAAGGTTATCAGGCTGGGGGAGAAGCTGTTAAGTGGTAAGAAAATCCTTTCTGATTGGCTGCCTCAGCCCCGTCCATAAGGCATCTCCCACCTAAAATAACCTAGAGTACTTCAGTCCATGATATTTCTTATGCTTTCTGTAGCCACAGGCCCAGCTGCTAGTAATGCCATCCCTGAGCATCAGCCTAGGACTCACTATTTTCTGCTCCTGTACTCGCCACACAGATAGCAGCACCTGCCACTGCTCTACCATTCACTTCCATCCTCCCACTTTCTCCAACTCAATTCTTTTTTTTTTTTTCCCCAGGCAAGCCTCAAACTCAGCAATCCTCCTGTCTCTGCCTCCCAGGTGCTAGGATTACAGGCGTGAGCCACCACACCTGTTACTGTGGTGTATGGTACTGATTGCTGGTGGGCGTGAGTCACCACACCCAGCATTGTATGTGGTTACCAGGATCGAACTCAGGACCTTGCATTTGCAAGGCAGGCGCCGGAACCACTGAGCTAAATCTCCGGCTCCCAACTCAATTCTTTTTTTTTTTTTTTTTTTTTTTTGCTTTTTTGGAGACAGGGTCTTGCTTTGTAGTTCAGGCTGGCCCTGAGCTCACTATGGTGCCCAGGCAAGCCGCCGCGAACTCAGCAATCCTCCCGTCTCTGCCTCCCGAGTGCTGGGATTACAGGCGCGAGCCACCACGCCCAGCATTATATGTGGTAACCGGGGATCGAACTCAGGTCCTTACGCTTGCGAGGCAGGCGCCAGAACCACTGAGCTAACCCTCCGGCCCCTCCCAACTCAATTCTTGACCCTTGGAGACTCTGAAAGCACTTGAGAGGGTGGCCCCTGTCTAGCCAACAAGCCTATCCCCGTAGGTTTTCATGGAGGAAGTGCATGGAGAGCCATGATCTAAGCAAAGCAGACTCCTCTCTATGTCCCCTTGGTCGGGACTGTTTAGCCAGGTAAGAATCAGGAGCCAGTATTGTGGTCTGAAATTCCTCCTGATTCTGCTCTGGCTATATTTTTATGTCCCAGTTATACAGAGTACCGCTTCAGATAATGCTGGAGTTTCTTTCTTCTTTTTTTAGAAGGAGATTTCTCTATTCATAACTCTCTGCAGTTCTACCCACTTTCTGCCCACCAGCCCTGCCCCCAGTGTAAGCACCCTGTGCTCTCCTTTCTCCCTTCACTGCTTGTACAACCTGCAGGTGTTTGGTGGAAGATAAAAGTGGCTCCTGGGGTGAGATTTCACCTCCTAGAATTATCAAAGTAAAGGTTTCCCTTGATGTTCTCACTGTGGGTGGCAGTAATTATAAGGAATGATTTGAAATGCTGGTTTCTACATTACTTCAAAAATCTCAAGGCTCTCAAGTTCACCTGAGCAGTCTTGTCTCATCTTAGTGTTCTCACTGCTCTTGTGTGAGTGTTGGTAAACATTCCTACCCTGGGGGAGCCCCACTCCACCCGCCTCCCAGCAGCTGTGGAGCTCCTCGTTTTTCCTATTGACTAGGACAGGTTCCTGAAAGTTTGCCCTAGTCAGCCAGGAGCTGACGTGTTCCAGCAAAAGTGGTTGAAACAAGTAGGACTGAGGGGGACGGGGAGGATAAAGCGTTGTCGTCATGCCCAAGCTGATCCCCTTAGGAGCTGAAATGAAGTTTGTGGGAGCCAGCTAGTGCTGGAAACAAGTTCCTGGCCTGTATAGAAGAAGACTTGGCCTTTGCAATGTTTTATGGTTTTGACCAGGTCATTGCCTCTTCTGACCCTTTCCCCATCTGCAAAATGAGTTAGATTGGGTGACTTTTTTTTTTTCTCAGATACAGAATCTCACTATACTAATCTCAGTATAAGTCAGGCTGCTCTTAAACTCATTGTGTGGGCCAGGGTAGTCTTGAACTCCAGGCAACCCTCCTGCCTCAGCCTCCCAAATGATGGGATTACAAGTATGTGTCCCCACATCTGACTGGGTGACTTTTAGAAGCTCTTCTTCTTAGGTTTTGTCCCTTTTCTCACACACCTTTCTGGTCTGGGTGGCCTAGAAGGTCTAAAAATTGCTCCTTGAGGACTGGAGATTTAGCTCAGTGGTTCCAGCACCTCCCTAGCAAGCACAAGGTCCCTGATTCGATCCCCAGTAACCACATACCACAGTGCCAGGTGTGGTGGCTCACGCCTGTAATCCCAGCACTCGGGAGGCAGAGGGAGGAGGATTGCTGAGTTCGAGGCTTGCCTGGGCTACACAGTGAGCTCAGGGCCAGCCTGAACTACAAAGTGAGACCCTGTATCAATAAAAAAAAAAATTGCTCCTTGATTTCCAAAAGGGAGCAGAGCCAGGTAAGTTTGGAGGAAAAGTGGGACAGAGGAGAAGAAAGCATTAAATAAGCTGCCGCAGAGCCCTCCTATACCCCCCCAGGCCTTCGCCACTGAGCCCCCTGAGCCCGTGACAGAGACGCAGAGGGAAACTTGTCTCTGCCTTCCCATTGCACAGGTCCATCCATCGGCCTCTGTACCGCGGAGAGCAGGGGTCTGGAGCAAACAAATGTAAGGGCCCCCGAGAAGGAGGCCTCACCGAGTCTGTCCCAGCTCGGAGCCGGATACTGGTACTTCTGTCCCTCACAGCGCTAGAACTGGCTGGATACCCAAGATGCTTTGACTCTTCTTCTCTTTGCTCTAATTGTCTCTTGGCAGCAAATTTTTTTTTCTTTTGGTAGCAGCTACAGAAAGTTTATATCTGAATGTAGTGAGCAACTGAGTGTCCACTGGCTGGCGCAGCAGGCAGAAGAGCTGATGTCAGCCGGCCCCGCTCAGCTGTGCTGGGTGAAGGAAGAGGATCAGGAGGCCTTCGGCGCTGAAACCAGGGAGGACTCCCGGAGGCCGCTGAGAAGCGGAGCTGAGAGTTGGCCAAGTTAGATAAACTTGGATGGTGTTCCTCCGGGAACCCTCTCAGCAGCTAACCTGCCTGCTGGCAAGAACCCCTGGACTGTGAGGGGCCTGACAGCGAGGACCACCCTGCCAGCTTTCCCCTGAGACCACAAGCGGAACCTCTTTCCAGCTCATCCTCGGGGAGGGAGGGAAATTGTGTTTAGCACAGCTCTAAGAGCAGCAGTCTAGGGTGCTACCCAACCTAGCTTAGATGCTGTTTCTGTTTCCAGAAATTGCAGGGTGTGCATTTTATTTATCCACAGCCATCCCTACCCCTACAGAGGGACGTAGGCCAGGTCTTTGTAGGCTGCCGCTTCCTTCCTTTCTTTTTGACCCAGGGTCTCTCCACGTAATTCAAGCCAGCCTTGAACTCACTGTGTAGCCCATAGTGGCTTCAAATTTAGGACAATCCTGCAGCCTCAGCCTCCCCAGAACTGGAATTAAAATCCTGTACTACCACACCCAGTTTGTATGCTGTTTTCTAAACTAGTCATAAGCCACTCATGCACATGCACACGCGCGCGCGTGTACACACACACATACTCAGTAACCCAGCACTTAGAAAGTTGAAGTGGGAGGATTATTTGAGCCCAGGAGTTTAAGAACAGCCTATGCAATATAACAAGGCCGTATCTTAAAAAGAAGATAAGACAGGAAGCAAGCGAGGTAAAATAGTCAAATATGTCTGAGAGAAGAGGAAGGACCTTTACTGACCACCCAAACAGCTGACCTGCAGAAAAAAAAGCTGGAGAAGAACAAATGTTTTTGGAGATGGGGTGACCTGTCCTTGACCTGAGCTGTCATCCAGGGGCATCACATCAGTGTTGTTTTGTTTTGTTTATGGTACCGAGGATTGAACTCTGGTCCTTATGCTTCCAAGGTAGGCACGGTACCACTCAAGCTAAATCCCCAGTCCCTTGTTTTGTTATTTTGAGACAGGGTCTCACTCTGTAGCTCAGGCTGGCCTTGAACTCACTGTGTAACCCAGGCTGGCCCTGCAGTGTTCTTTCTCCCTTGGAAAATGATAGCTGCTGTCCCTTTCCCCTACACTCAAGGTGAAGGACCATTCTCTGACCTCCATCTGCAGCCTCTCGTGCCAGAGACTTGATAGATGCTGTTCACCTGAAGCCGACTGCAGGGGAGATACATCCCCAGGTCGGTCCTCAGTGGAATGGCTGGAGCTGGGGGCTGCACCGAGCCCCTGCTTCCCTCCACCACGTACTGCTGACTTTGCCCGGCCCAGAAAGAGGAGCCAGCACAAAGCACAGTCAGTGAGAAGCCCCGGGGAATGCCAGGAAGTGAAGATCTTTCGGCCTTGACACTCTCCTGAAGCCAGAAGCCAGGCTGTCTACTTTCTCTAACACTGTGTGTGTGTCTCTGTGTATCTCTATGTTTCCTGACACTTTTCCTCAGCTGCATATGTTATTTCCTTCTCCCTGCCCCCCGTACCTGGAATCAAACTCATGACCCTGCATTTACTTGGCCAGGCAGGTACAGTGCTACTGAGCTACATTTCCAGCCCTATTTCATTCCATGTTTGTATGAGTACCAGAGACTATGTGATGCCTAAGATCTCATAACCTCACCACCAGTAAGTGAAAGATCCAGCAGGGCATTTGGGTCAAGTGGTACCACGCCTACCTTGGAAGCACAAGGACCGGAGTTCCATCCCCAGTACCGAAAAAAAAAAGTACAGAAAGCTCCAGACCTTAATGCATGCCTTTTTTTTTTTTTGGAGACAAGGTGTCTCACTATGTAGTTCAGGCTGGCATTGAACTCTCGGTGATCTTCCTGCCTCTGCCTCTTGTGAGCTGGAATTATAGGTGGGCACCCCCACACCTTGTACACCATATAGGTTAGGCTGGTCTTCAATTCACTGTGTAGCCCCAGCTATCTTCCTGCCTCAGCCTTCCAAAGTCTGGGATCACAGGCATGTGCTACTATGGCAAGCCTGTCGTCTTTTAGACTGTCCTGTCAGCTCCCCCATTCATCTCTCTCCTGGAAATCTCCTAAGCACCCCACCTCACAGTCATTTCCCCCATGGTCTCTGTGCTTCTCTCAGGTTATGAAACTCCTAGAAAAACACCATACTCTAAAACCACCTCAGCAAAGGGCATAAAAGACCCCCAAGATCTGTTTGACTCATGAATCAGCAATTAAAATTTTTTTTTTTCTTTTTGAGACAGGGTCTCGCTTTGTAGTTCAGGCTGGCCCTGAGCTCACTATGGTGCCCAGGCAAGCCTCGAACTCAGCAATCCTCCTGTCTCTGCCTCCCGAGTGCTGGGACTACAGGCATGAGCCACCACGTCCAGCATTGGCAATTAAATATTTTTTTTGGGGGGAGAGGGTCTCACTCTGTAGTTCAGGCTGGCTCTGAGCTCATTGTGTAGCCCAGGCAAACCTCAGACTCACAACAATCCTCCTGCCTCTGCCTCCCAAGTGCTGAGATTACAGGTGTGAGCCACCCAGCCCAGCATTGTGGTGTGTGGTACTGATCGCTAGGATTACGGCCATGAGTCACCAAACCTGGAAGTGTGGTATGTTGGTACTGGAGATCAAACCAGGGAACTTGCACTTATGAGGCAGATGCCAGAACCACTGAGCTAAATCCCTGGCCCATCAGCAATTAAATTAACCCTTGATAATAACTTTAATTAGATTTTCTCCTTTTTCTTTGGAGAATGTCTCTAATTTGAACCCAAACACATACCCTCATCCAGTGGAAGTGTTAATAAAACAAGTCATTCATCAGGAAGCAAGTCTACAGAGAAGAGACTCTTTTCCCTTCCTTTTAATTTCATGAGGTCAGTGGCTTTAGCTCTGGCTAAGCTCAGCTGCACTCAGGAAATCATTTTGTTGAGGGAAAGAAAGGTCACTTGGGGACTTGAAGTAGCCAAAAAACACTAAGCACTAAGTTGGAAAGGCTGGGAACTACAGCCCCATTTCTCCCACATGATCTTTGGACTGACTGGAAGAGGTTCTCCCAGTAGGTAGGCCCAGCCTGAAAACACAGGACCTCACCCCAACTTTAGCAGTGGTGGGCTGTCATGAAAGCTGAGTCCACGGCCTGAGTAATTACAAACCTGTCTCTCCACGGACTTTAAATCTGTAGTCTGAGAAGAAGGAAGGTCCCCCCAAGAGCTGCATAACCCAAAGCAACTCTACTCCAAGTTGTGTGTGGAGCTCTGGTTGCCAGCCACTCTCTCTCTGCCTTTCACTGTAGCCCTGGGAGCAGTGTAGGACCCTATGTGGGTTAATGGCTGTTTATATTTCCCAAGACTTGTCAGGCGTACACTTTCTTGTCAGGCATACACTTTACCCAGAATGGAACCGCACCCCTGTGTCCGGGAGGAGGAAAATAGTATGCACACTGACAGCCTTTCCTGTGCCCTTACCACTGGGCCCACAGTGTCAGGCATTTTGCTGATGAATAAACAAATGAAAGTGGCAAAGCTCTTCAGTGTTCATCTTCTGAACCTAATGTTTTCCTTTTCCCAGGTCTGAGACTCTGAAGATGAAGTTAATTCACACAAGTTTGCAAAAGCAGTTTGGCAGTGTGTAACAGGGCCATTAGTTTTTTTTTTTTTTTTTTTTTAACCCAAACAACCCCATTTCTGGGAATCTGTCGTAAGGACATTCTGCAAATGACTGATACAAAGACTATGAAGAAACATGAAATGTTTATGAGATAATGATAAAGTCTGTACGAAATGACCAAGAAGTTGGCCAGAGATAATAGTAGTTGTATTAGAATAATGGGGTTTTTTTTCGTTTTGTTTTTTGTTTTTCTTTTTGAGGCAGAGTCTCGATTTGTAGTTCAGGTTGGCTCTGAACTCACTATGTAGTTTAGGCAAGCCTCAAACAAACCTCACAGCAATTCTCCTGACCCCACCTTCCGAGTGCTGGAATTACAGGCATGAGCCACCCGCCTGGCTAGAATGTTTTTTTTTTTTTTTTTGCGACAGGGTCTCACTTTGTAGTTCAGGCTGGCCCTGAGCTCACTATGTAGCCCAGGCAAGCCTGGAACTCAGCAATCCTCCTGCCTCTGCCTCCCGAGTGCTGGGATTACAGGCGTGAGCCACCACGTCCGGCACTGTGGTATGCGGTGTTGATTGTTGGTGGGCGTGTCTCCACGCCCAG
>PVIC010052582.1:0-12121 GCA_004025085.1 Thryonomys swinderianus | reverse complement strand
ATAAGGGTGGGAGGGTTCATAGCCAATATTTAAATGAAGTTATCTGTATAAATTATTTAAATGACTAACTGAACCCTGAGCTGTGAGAGGTTCTATTTTTAGGCTTTCACAAAGGAATAAAAGGATTTGATGGATGAGGCAAGAAAAGAAACAGAAAATTCCATGGTGTCAGTTCAGCATTCCTTTATAAACTTAGACTTTGGATCATTTAGTTATCGTATTCCTCAGCATTTTTTAGGTGGCAAACATTAGAAAACCCAATGCAAACTATCTTAGCATGAAGGAGACAGGACATGTGTTGACTTCATCCAAAAATTAAAGCAGGTTTTCGTGATATGTTACATTCAGGGACTCAAATGATGGGCTCATGGCTATTATCTTTAACGTCTTGGGTCTTTTTTGGTCAGACTCTTGTCAGATGATAGGAAAAATGGCCACTGATAGCACAAACTAAATCATTATATTGCTGTTTTAAAATAATGAGCTCCTGCTTGAGGGAGGAATGGGATAAAATAAAATTTATTTTAAAAGTTAAGTAATAAGCTCTCCTCATCCTTAGCATTCACATAAAGAAAAATCAAGGAAGACTCTGATTAGAATTTTTTGGGTCACGTACCCACCCCTGAACCACTGTGGTTTTGGGAATTCTGTCATTAGGCAACTCAGGGACGATGAGGCATAAGTATTAACCCTTCAGAGCCACAGGAAGGAGTGAGAGGAGGTGTTGTAGTTTTCTTGTTGGCAAGGCAAAACATCTGACACTCAGAGTTAAAGCAGGAAAAGTCAGTTTCAATTCACAGTTGGCTGGCATCCAAGGTAGGACAGCATGGCAGTGGGATGTTGCAGAGGAAAAACAGTTCATGGCAAGCAGAAGGCAGTAAGGCAGTAAGGAGCAAGCTATAATTGACAAGCAGTGACCCTCTTTGTATCCCTTATATCCTATCTAGGCTACTGACTCTTAGAGAGTGCATAGTGTTCACGTGCAAAACAGCCCTAGAATTGCATCATGAATCAATCACATACCCTAGATCCAGTCACCTCTGAGAAGCCCCATTTATGACCACATGAGTCTTTGGGGGCACATCTAGATACAAGCCATAACAGGAGGTCCTCCAAAGAAAGAAGAGCTGAGAAGAACATCACAAATTTGACATATTCCTCTATAAGCCCACCTGGCCCAGCATTTTAATCAGAAAAGTCACTTTCTCTTCACCCTTTGACGTCTTAATGTATTAGGGGAGTAAAGAGAAATTACTAGGCCTTTTCTAGTAATGGCTGATTTCTATAAGTGCCAGTTTATTCTTAAACCTCTAATAGGCTTTATAAAATTCTCCTTGGAAGTTACTAGTAGAGAAACCCTTGCTTCCTTTACCAATTCAAAATTCTTTTCAAGTTCTTAAATGCACTACATGTATGCACATCTACTTGTATATATATTCACATATGTGAATGTTTGAAAACTGTAAACCCCCAAAATCACTATGTAACTTCTCTGACCCTAGAAAAGAGTATGGGAAGCCCTTTTTCTCCTAGTCTTCCAAGGCAAAGAAACAGCTGGAGGAAGAAATCACCATGATATAGCTCTCATTTACAGAAAATAAAATAGCTAGCTCCCTATTCTTGTTTGATTTCAGGATACCATCCTGCCTTTCATCTGAAGAATTCTCTAGGAGATATATTTTTGTTTTCTGTTTTAAGCAGATAAAACATTTAAAAAAAAAGATGATACCTCCTGGATCATCAGGGATACTTGAAAGACTGATACTGAGATCGTCTTTGTTTAAACCAGAACTTGCAAAATCAATTGCTCTCAGAGGTCAGGAAGGAAGCAGGCTGTATAAATGAATGGAATGGATAGGTGGAAACTGTCAAACTAGGGCTATAAGTTCTACCTCAAAGAGACAGCTTCTAGTGAGTTCCAGCCCATCACTGCCATACAGCAATGCATACTGTGGCAGATATTAATTTCCACTCATTTCTGCTTCTCTTCTCCTTTGATACACAGGCTTACCAAGCTTCCTTACTTCTTTGAAATTAAGAATGGCCATGTGACTTGCTTTGGCTGATGAAATGAGAGCTAAAGTGATGCAAGCCACTCCAGGAGAAATGATTTCACTGCTGATGTTTGGGCCTCTCTTTGTCTGCCAGGGTGGCCATGAATGCATTTGTTGACATGGACGTACAATACTGAGCCATTACCTATAGCACAGCTATCTCTATCGCTCTTACACGGATAACAAGTAACCTTTCTTAGGTTAAGTCACTGAGTTTTGGGAATGTTTGTTACTGCAGCAAAACAGCCTATTTCAACTATCACAAATGTCCAGTGTTGCTAGACTTTAAATTTTTTCAAGAAATGTTAGAATTTTTTGGTTATGGAATCTTTGATATATACATATATATATATATATATATATTTTTTTTTTTTTTTTTTTTCCCCCCTGTACCAGGGATCGAACTTGGGCCCTTGTACATTCAAGGTTGGTGTGGTACCACTTGAGCTAAATCCCTGGTCTTGATATATTTTTTAAAAAAGAATTGGCTGAGCTAGTGAAGCCAAATTCTACTTGCCGGTTTCTACAGATGATTCTTGAGTTATGGCTCAACTTCTGCCTTTTCAATTTCATGATGGTATGAAAGCATACTCATAGGACCATTCTATTTTTTTGCTCTTAGTACAGTATTCAATAAGTTACTTGAGATTTCTTATGTTCAATGCTTTGTTATAAATTAGGCTGTGTAGTCTACCACTTTGCCCAACTGTAGGCTATTGTAAGTGTTCTGAGTAGTCTTTGTGGTGGCCATGAACCATAGAAACTGTGTTTGGTAGGGTAGGAGTACTAAATGCTCTTGACTTAGTGGTACTTTCAACCTAGGATGGGTTTATCATTATGTAATCCATTGTAAATTGAGGAGCATCTGTAGCTTGCAATTTTGGTCTATACGCTTTGAGGAGAGAATGGCGCAGTACTCCTGTCTCAACTCCTACAGTGCTGATAGTGTCACTTAATTTGTTCTTAGCTACTCTTCATCTTTCTGTTCATTCATTTTTAAGTGATTCCTCCTAACTAGATGGGACAGGTGAAGAACCACATGTTAAACTCTGTGCCACTCATAGGCACATCGCAGATTTTCAGTAAAAACTTGTGTACAGACGAGTGGATAGGTTGATTACTCATAACTATCACTTCCTCCTTGGTACTGATAGTTTTTTTTGGTTCTGGGGAATTATTTTACTTCATCATTTCACTTTTTTGTCTTTGCAGAGCTTGAGATTCACTGATGTCAAATACACTTTCAAACAAAATAGTGAAAAGAAGACAGATGCAAAACCTAGTTATTAATGAGGACTTTTCTGGTATCAATTAATAGGAGTGCTAAATTAAAGCTACCTCAAGTAGAGTGTAATTTGCTGATTCCTTTACCAAAAACTCCAGAGGTAGGGATGATGGACCAAGACTACATCACTGACCTTCCATCCCTCCTCTGGCACTAACTTCACTCTCAGTAGGCCCCATTCAGACCGTAGCTTGTGGCCATTTCTGGTTCAGCTTCTGACTGCTTGTTTTCCCAGCACATCCATAAAATTCCTTAGCTTCACACGAGAGGCATGACAATATCAGAATCAGCCCACAGGCCAGGTCAGGGATAGGTATCTTAATAGGACTTTTTGGCTGCAAGGGACAGGAAACCTAAAGTCAAACCACCTCAGACCAGGCCACTGTTGTCCTTAAAAGCCAGAGGTGGATCGGTTGCACCTAGCAACTGCAGAGAAAAGCAGGCCGTGTCTACACAAAGAAGTCAGTTTATGGCCTCTCCCTCCAGCCCCTATCGGAGGCAGACACTACAGAAGGGTCTGGGAGGGGGGACGGTGGTGGCTGAAAGGGAGGTCTTGAGCTGTGTTTGCAGAATATCCCTTTGTAAAACTGAAAAACATCCATATCAAACAACAGAGGAGACCGAATAGATATTACAGGGACATGGAAAGGGCTAAAGACCTCCAGTCACCCCTGGGTGCTGTCCTGTAAGCCTATTTAACTGTGGGAAAGCAGAGGCCCAATAGGACTCCCAGGGGCCTGTGTGAGGCCCAAAGCAGGCCCTGGAGACGACAGGCTCTAACCACACACGTTAATTATTAGTCCCTGCACGTAGATCAGTTTCACTTTTCAAAGTCCCAGCAGAAAGTAATACTGCCCCTGTTCAGCGTTTTCTTCCCTATAAATGTCCAGAGCCCGGTCTTGTGGGAGAAACATCACAAGGCGCTTTCATAGAACCCGGCTTTGATTTCTATGCTCTAGTAAAGGTACAGTGGCCTTTCTGGGGCTGCAAGTCATGTTCTTCCACAAGACGATCACATTACTAGTTTCCCATGCATGCTCCTTCGGGCCTTTACTTTCTTTTTTCTCGCATTAGTAGGATGCTGAAGTGATGTTGGAAATGGGCAGGCAAGGTTGTCAGAGCATAAGAAAAGATTTCAGTGTTGAGGGGACAAGGAGCTATGGGTTCAGGAGACAGCGGGTGTGGCTCCTGCGCTCGAATCTGCGGGGTGTCTCCTTTCTTTCACCCTGATCGCCTGCACTCCACAGAGACGTGAACTTTTTCTTTCACTTCCTTTCTGCTGTGGGTGATGACCTGCCGTCACTCCGAGAAGGAGGCTAGAGGTCACCAACAAGTATAAGCATCACCATGCCTATCTGGTGCAGGCAGGAGCTGGCTGGGCACGTGCAGAGGCCGGAAGGAGACACCAGTGACAGTGCTATAGGGTCAGGTGCCATGTCTGTGCCTGAAGGCTCTGTGTCTTCCCCTTTGCAGAGTGGGGGGCCTTGTGGCTGTCACATGCCCTCTGAAGTCTCCCCTACCTTATCATATCCCTGTCTAGGAGGGTGGGAAGGTCAGAGGAGCCCGCGGTGGCCGTCTTACTGGGAAGAAGGCCCTGCTGCGTCTGTCAGTGGAAAGGAAGAGCCCGGCCTTCCAGAGAGGGGCAAAGAACTCTGGATGAACCTGGGCCAGCCACAGTAGCAGGGCTGGGCCCCGGCGGCAGCCTTGGAGGCCGGCAAGAAGGCCTCAGTCCTCTGTCCATCCTTCGCAGGCTTGCGAGATCACCTCAAGGGTCCAATGACGCAACCCCGCTGAAATCCTCCCTCTCGCCCTGGCTTGGGGGGAAGCTCCCAGGACAAGGAAGATGGTTCACTGCGAGCGCCACAGCAGCTCGAAGGGGGTCCGGGCTTGTCGCCCCGCCGCCTTCCCCGCACTCCAGTCTCGGGCGGGCGGAGCGCGGGGGATGCTCTTACATAACCACTCGCCGAGTCCCGCTTCCTCGCGCGCTCCTGCGCCGCAGGGTGGCAGCGCCGGGGGCCGCGGTGGAGCCCAGGCCGGCGCGCCGGGGCCCCGGCCGGCCCTGCGGGCGGAGGAGCGCGCGCGGCGGCGGGCGGAGCGCGTCGGAGGCGGCGGGGGCGGCGAAGGTCAGTGGGTGTGAAGCGCCGGCTCCACACCCCCTCCCCCTGTCCCCTCCTTCCCTTCCTCTCGTCCCCTCTGACGTCTGGAGCTGGCAGCCCCGCCGGTTCCGCATTCCCGACCCCTCCCCGCCGCCCAGGGGCCGCTATATAGCCGGGGCTGATGCAACCCGTCCCGCCGCCCGCCACAGCCTGCGGGAGGGACTCTCGGCGGCCGCTGCAGAGGCGGCGGGGCTGGCGCCGCGGCGGCTCCCGGGCCGGGCCGGGCCTGGGCACCGAGCGGCAGCGGCACGGGGCGGGCACGGCGCCTGCAGCCGGGCCCGGGTCCCGGGCGCGCCGCCTCTGCGCGCGGCTTCTGCACGGTGGGTGCCGGGGCGCCGGGCGGGGCGCGGGGCACCTGGGCGGCCACCCCGGGCCGAGTCCGAGCCCCGGGGCGCGGGCGGCTCCTGCAGCCCCGGGAGCCCGAGCGTGTGGTTCCCGTGGGTGGCCGGGCGGGCCGGGAGGCTCCGTCCGTTCCTGGGGCAGCCGGGCGCTCCCTCCCTCCCCTCCGCCTCTCCCAGGGCTCCTGCAGGGAGGTGCCGGGAAGGCGTGTGAGCTGGGAGAGCTGTCCGGGGAGCCGGCCGTGGGGGTGGGGGCAGCATGACAAGGACCTGCTGGCTGATCTCGTCCCCGCCGCCGCCTCCCTCGCAGGGAGGAAGCGCGTTCCCGGAGGACTTGGAGGAGGTGTTGAGAAAGGCGGGGGTTTGAAGCCGTGAGGAGGGCTTCTCTGGGGCCCGCCGCCCGGGGATCCTGACTTGTCGGGGGACTCGGGGTGGCCCGGGTTCCCTGTGGGCTCCCCTGCCTCCCACGGCAGGTTACATAAGGAAGAAGGCTGACTTCTTTAGGTAACCAGCTCAGTATAGAAGACTCGCGTCTGCTCCTCTCCTCAGAGGAGGCTGGACCTGCCCCTTGGACCCCAGGGTGGCAGAGCCAGGCTTCCCTGGGTCCCCGGAGCTGCTGGGAAGTCCGGGAGACCATGGCTCTCTACAGGGGTGGGTGGGCAACCGTGGGGCTGGAGATTCCAGGAGCGGGTGGAAGAGGAAATCAAGACCCCTTGGGTCATCAGCAGTTGCAAGATTGCTTGACCTTTGCCCAGCGTGCAGTCTTCCCGAGGGGCAGCCAGGGTGTGGGGCCTGAACCCCGAGCTCAGGTCTGTGTCTCAAGGGGGTTGGCACTGTGTGGGTGTGTGCACCCAGAGTTGAATCCTCTCTTCCCAGGTCTTAGTTTGAGGAGCATGGGAAACTGAAGGACTGAGCATCGTCTGAGATCCGCTTGTCCTTTAAAGCTTGCAAGAACTGTTCCTCTCCCTTCCCCCAGCCTTCCTTCCCTGAGGGTTTAAAAATGCCTCCCGTTGCTTTCACCCTTTGCGTTCACCCTTTGCAGCCAAGCTGGCTGCAACTTGGATGGAAGGCTTATCTTCCCTTGCAGGTTTCTAGGGGAGAGTTTAACCAGGTATCGGGTGTGAGCACGGCTTTAATTTTATAGAAATTTGAGGTCCAGGGAAGAGAAGCAAGATCTATTCTCATGCTTCTGGGTGGCTGAGGTTTTGCCTTGCTTGGAGCGGGGAGGATGGATTTCTCAAAGACTCTTCTGTTCCCCTTCTACTTTGGCTTCGGTTCAGAGGAGCAGGCAGCTCCAGAATCTTCCTGAAGAGCTGGGTGCTGTGTGGTCTGAAGGGCTGCTGGCTGGCTTGGGTAGGGGTTTTTTTTTTTTTTTCTTCTAGACTGCTTGCGGTCACTTCCAAGGAGTTGTGTGCACAGTGGCGAGGATGTCCCTTAGAAAAGATGTGGATAAGAGTCTCCCACTCAGCACTGCCAGCTTTGGCAGCCAACAGAGAACACTCCCGCTGTCTCTTGGATCTGTCCTCCCTCCCACCTGTTTGCAGGCTTTGTGGCATCTTTTCCAGCCTGCAGAATCCTTCTCAGGCTCTCTGGGCCTTGCTTGTCCCAGGGCTACTGGTGTGGCAAGGGTGCTCCCGCTTCACCCTCCTCCCACCGCCTTGCTTTCCGGCTCCACTCTGGAAGGGAAAGGGCCGGCACAGGCTCTAGGCCTGCTCTGTATTCATGCAGCCCCAGCTCAACTTAAGCAATCAGCGCCGAGGGCGAGTACATTCTTTTCTGCCTTTCTGCTGCAAGATGAAGTTTGCTTTTTTACATGAGAATGAATTATGCTGGAAACCAAAAATGGGAGGAAGAGAAAAATAGAGTGAGTGTGCGTGGGTACGTGTGTGCACATACCTATAGAGGCAGGGGGAGAGCAGCAGGCACATTATTTTTCCATTTTCCTTTAATTAAGGCTCTGTGGAGGTGTGTTTGAAAACAGAGGGTCTCCTATGCCTTTGAGGAGGGTGAGAACACTGTTTTGGCTGCGGCCCGGGCCATATGCAGCGTATGGTGGCCAATGAAACTGGGCCTGGCTCGTTCTGTTGCTTGTCTTGGCAGTCAGTTCCGTGGCTTGTGTTACCAGCTCTGGAACTTGGGGGCTGCCAAGCTCCGTGTGCCTCTGTGTGTGTGTGTGTGTGTGCATGTGTGTGTGCACGCCTGTGTGTGTGTGTTTGTGTGTGCATGCCTGTGTGTGTGTGGTTTGGCCTCTCGAAACTCAGCAGAGACAAATGTCTTAGTGACCCAGGCTTGGAATTTTTAGGCTGTTTCGTTACACTTCTTGCTGACTGTGGGAGGCCTGGCTGGAGCCCACTGTTTTGGATTCTTTTTTCATAAGTTTATTTTCTTGCTGCAACCCATAGGTTAGATTCAGGTTTTGAGCTCCATTTCCAAAACTTTAGCTGACCGTTGGCATTAAAAAAAAGAAGAAGAAGAAGAAAGAAAAAAGGACCAATACAGTCATCACACACTGTGATGTGAGACTTGGCCCCTGTCACCAAGGAATAGAATGAAGCTGAGGCAGGAAGAGGAGAGAGAAAGCTTGTCTGGTGCCAGCGCCTTCCCATCTTCTTCTTGTGCCTCAGACTCCAGATCCCTGTTAGAAAGGAATTCAGGTCATTTATTGAGCATTATATGGAGCTGAGGACAAAGCTGGATCATATGCAGGACCTTGTTGGAAGCTTGTCTGTGATCTCAGGCCTGCCCTCACCCAGTGGCTTCTCCAGGACCCCAGCGACCCCTCTGTCTTTAGGAAGGCCTGCGGGTGGCCCTTCCAGGCAGCATGGGGCCAGTGGATTGATGGACGCAGAAGTTACTCGCCCTGTGTTTCTGGACACTGTGGTCAGAGAGCTGGGCGCTGTGTTGTGGCCTGCAGGGTAGAGGAACCTTAGAAGAAATCCTGGTAGAGCACAGGTGCTGGGCATTCCAGCACCTTCCTTCCCTGACCTGCCTGCCTTGTGCCTACTTGGGTGCCATGTGGCCCCGCCCTCATGGGTCTAGGGCTGGAACTGGGAGAGTCTCCTCTGGGGAGAATCCTCTCCTTGGCTATAGGAAAGCGAGACATTGTTAAATGGGAAAAATCTAAAAAGACTTTGAGGATCATGTAGCACTAATGTCTCTGTAGGAAGGAAGGGCCTGTGGTTACACTGACTTTACACTCATCCTGTGCAGGCGCTGTTCCAGGTACTTTCCGAATACTAACTAGTTGAATCCTCTTGAACGAATGACATTATTATAATTTTACAGTTGAGGAAAGTTAAGCACAGAGAGGTTAGGGAACTTGCCCAAAGTCACACAGCTAGTAAGGGACAGAGTGAAATGCATCCTCAGACCATCTGTCTTTAAAGCTTCCCTTCATATGCCTGTAGATCTTGAGGCCACGTTTCTTGCAGAGTCTCCATTGCTGGCTCCTTGCCCTCGGCTCGTCACCTTATTCTTGTTCCTGTCCTGCCCTGCCTGGTTCACTCCAGGGCCCATGTGACTTTCCAACACTTCGTCTTAACACCAGCCCTGAGCCTGCTGTCTGCACCCATATGCGCAGCTTGTCCCTGCTCCTTCTGCCAGCCCAGGGCAGCTGCTACCTGGGGGCAGGGGCTCCCCATCTCGGAGAGGCCTGGGAATTTTATAGCCTCCCTTAAAATCTATGGGTAGAAAGTCCATGATATGGCTTTCTCTTTTAAGAAACTTTTCCTTTTTCTAAGAGCTGTTTTTTTCTTCCAGATGAAGATGCTGATACTTGAGTCCTTTTAATAAGAATAGCCCTGAACAAGTAGGACCTATGTAAGAAAGACCCCTTGTAGACTTTTCCATTGAAAGCAGGCTTAGCCTTGTATACAGTAAACCAGAGTAAAAAGAGAACCAGCTGTATAAGTTACCTCTATTTTTTGTTCTTTGGGTTGAAATACTCTTTGTGTTAATGTCTCCCAGTAGATATTTTGGAACTTGAAATGCTTTGTGGCTTTTTCTTCTGCTTGTACAATGGGGCATCAACCGCGTCCTCAAAGTCCCCGAGAGAGCCAGAGCAGAGAGAGACAGAGGTAACACATCTCTTCCTTAAGTTCTTTCCACACGAATCGATCCAGTCTCCGTTTGCTACGAGCTGGATTTTAGGGAGCTGTGTCAAGTCGCCTGTAATTGCAGGCTCAGCGACAGCTCGGGGTCCGCTGTGGCCCTTCTGAGCCCTTCTGTCCGCATGGTGCCCAGCTTGTCAGAACTCGTATTGGATTTGTGCATTCTCTAGCTTTTCTTCACTGCTCGCTTCCCATTTATTCCTGGTCAGTGTCCCAAACTGCCAAAGTCCCTTTGGATTCTGGGTCTGCATTTTTGATATATGTTTCATTTCCCAGTTCTGGTATTTTGTATGCATCCGTCATACATTGGAGACGTGTAGGTGTTTATCTGTCTGTTAGACCTCCTGGGCCCTGCAAGGAAAGAAACCCCGAGTTCCTCTCCTCTCCTCAAGTGTTTAGTGTGTAGTTCTCCTTTTCCCCACTCAATTGTTCCCGTATGGAACATCCAAGCTGGGAGATGACTTCACCTGTTGTCATCTTTCCTGTGTCTTCCTTGAAGTGGGTAAGTTCCTTCTGGCTGCTACTGGGTCTTCGCCCCCATCGAGCCCCTCTTTTATGGAGCTGTCAATGAGTTTGAAATGGTTCTGGTTTTCAAGCCACTGCTGTTGCCGGTCAGCCTGAGCCGCCGGCTTGCTCTCTGCAGTTAGTGAGGATCCAGCTAGAAAGGCAGCAGCTCTGCTCCTCCCCCTCCCCCCTCCCCCAGAGACAGCTGGGGTGACTTCTCACTGGTGAATGTCAGCCCTGCGCGGATGTCTCCCAGGAATGGTATGTGTTAAGGACTTTGTGGTTTGTGTCCTAGCAGTTGGGGGCTCCCTTGCAGGGGAAGGAAAGACAGGAAGAGTTTTGCTTCTACAGAGGAGATCCTGGTGCCTGGTCCCCTGGATGAAGCTTGGTACTGGGACAAGTTCACTGGGAACCAGGAATTGCAAGGACTTAGGGGGTCACTGTTCCCAAGGGCAGCCATCCCTTGGGGAGGGTCCTCAGGAGCAGAAAAGTCATTGTATTTTGGGAGCATCGGTTCGTGCCTCATTTATACCATCTGCATGAAGATAAACAGAAGCTGCAAGCAGGCTATCGTTCCTAGAATAGAACGGGGTCTGGCTTCCATCTCCAGGGATGGTTTAGACGGGGAAACGTATGGAAGCCTCTGTGGTATTTCTCCTGGGTTTACTGTGGAGAGAATGTGGAGGTGAAATTATGGCCTGATAACAAGGTCTAAGCTTCCAGAGACAGACCCTAACCCACTCGCTGAATTTTGCTCTGCCATATACATTTGTTATTATTTGTTCATTCATTCGTTCATTGCAACAAGCATGTCTTCATTGTGGTCCCCATGCCAGACAAGAAGCCGGGCGCCGGGGTCAGCCTGGAGCCATCTCCTGGCATGGCAGGCCCGGCTTTGGAGGGTAAAGGGTGGAGGGTGGCTCGCTCACTGACTTTGAGTGCCAGGAGGACCACAGCCTATTGAAGAGCCTCTGGAAAGAGACGCCGGGGCCTGTTTCTATCCGGGCCCCACTCAGGCCACCATGCATGATTCAGGGAACTTCCTGCACTTGGATCTCTGCCTTTGAAGACAGGATTCTCTGCTCTGGGCTCATGCGTCCCAAGTCCATCCTCAGAAGGTCCTTCCTCCTGCTGCAGCCATGCACACCTCTTGGACCCGAGATGAGGAAACCCAAAAAGGGACAAGGTGCTAAAATCCAGGTGCTGGGAATCTAGCCTCTGTTCTGTCCTTCTCTAGTCTTGTGACCTTGGGCCAGTCGTTTAACCTCCCTGAGCTTCATTTTCCTCACATGCAAAATGAGGATGTGGTTTAGATGAGCCCAGGGCCTCCCCCAGCTCTGAGGTGATCACTCAACGTGAGTGAGCCTGGGTCTGTGTCTGGGGGCCTCTGAGTGCAAGGCGGGGTGGAAAGGACGTGGCATGCACCGGGTGCCATGGGGAGCAGGGAGAGAGTAGGTGGGGCACAGACGAAGGGGCCTGGGGCACCAAATAGCTACCAATGTAGGCAGGAGGCAGGGGCTACAAGCAGAGGGAGACATGGGCAGAAGCTGTGTGTGTGCCAGGGGTGGATGGCAGCTACACTGTCCATTCCCGGGTGCCTTTCTTTAAACAAAATGACACTCAGTGGAAGCTTTTGTGGCTGAGGATGCAAATCACTCATATGACACCCCACCCG
>PVIC010052581.1:0-12137 GCA_004025085.1 Thryonomys swinderianus | reverse complement strand
GTGTGTCAGTCCCCTGAAACATTATGGAATGATTAAATTAGATGATCACTTCAAATATTTATCACTTTTTGAGGAAAACATTCAAAATCCTTTTTTTGGGCCTTTTCAAGGTCTTTATTGGTAGGCGCCCTCCTGGGAAGTAGCACCCGCTCCTAACTGTGACTTGGTACCACTGAGCCGTCCTCCCACTCCTTCCTCTAGTTTCTACTGCACAACTACATTGCTGTCTAATATTTTCATCCTCCCACTTGGAAGTAACTTGGTCTTAGAGATTCGCTCTTTAGTAAGATAAACCTCTATTAACAGTATCCAGGGTACCCTCCTCTTTTGTTTTTGTCGGCATGTTTAGCCTGTCTTGATCACTTCAGATTCTCTTGTTGAAATATATGACCAACTATCTGCACTCCAAATTATATCTATAATCCCCCCCCCCAAAATTAACTGGAAGACTATTTCTGTGATCTGCCTGAATTTCCACTTAGCTGTCTTCCTCAGTCGGACTCAAATTTACTTTCTTTACAACCACAGAGAAAAGAATAGCTATTAAATTACAGGTTATAAGGTATCTGAGTCAGTATTAAAGATACTGGAATGCCATTAAGTAAAAGAATATAAATCAAATGCTGTATTCTGGTGGTGCTTCATATTATGTAGCCACTGATGAGGAAATTTGAAAAAGTCTGCAGGGATGTACAGTGGATGAATCAATCATTTATTGTGCTAAAATAATATCTTGGGTGAAGGGACATAATATACTATCGCCTCCCTACGTGCTGGGTCTTAGGAATGGTCCTGAAATAAATCTGTTGAGCTCAGAACAACAGGAAATTACCACTTACAGACTTAAAAAGCTTTCACGCTGCTGCAAAGCCACCTACTCACTTGACACTGTGTTGGTTGCTAATGGTTTCTGGGGAAGGATTTGATTTTCTTTGTCTTAACCAGGAAGGATCACTTCTGTCCAGTTCCACTGCTCTCTACTGCCTAGTTTGATTTTGCCACAGCACTCAATTCTGTCCTGTTTTTAAAGTGTTGGGCTCTCCGTCAGTCTAATTTTGGTGAACACTGACTCAGTCAGCACTTATAGCTTGTGGCCACTCCTTCAACATTTATTCCTGGGAGAACCTAAGGTTATCACAGATAAGTCATTTGGGTAAAATTATAACTTAGTCATTTGTTTTTCAGTTATAGACAAAAAGACCAGACATCTTTAAAGCTAGCTGGTTCTATTTCTGAGTTCTATGAGAGTTCTAAAAACTTAAAAACATCCATCTGATTAGATACTACTGCGCATACCAAGTCTTTGATAGAAAGTCGTACTGAAGGACCCAGCTGGCTGTAACTTCGGTGTCTTTAAAGCAGATGTGTTAAAACCCAGCACGGATGTGAGGAGGACTTGAAAATGAATCCTGTTCCTTTGTGGTTCGGCAGCTGGAAAAAACCCTAGAGAGCATTTCATTAAAATCCTCCCTTTAAAATGAAGAAACGGAGTCTCCCCATGATTAGACAGGGGCAGGATGCACTTTTACACTGAGATTTGCTCAAATGATGCCTTCCCTCAGTTTAACTGTTCATTTTGTGATGGGGGAAATTTCCTTGTTTCTAGGCCAGTATTTCTTGCCTAGAACTCTTCTAAAGCACAAGACGGCGCACAACAGATCCAGCACCAACACACAGGAGCCCTTGTGTCCCTGCATGCCATCATTCTCTATCATTTTCAAGAGAAATTTCAGACTGTCACTTGACAGTGCTAGGTGCGTGGACTGCACGGCAGAGATGACGTGCTTCACGCCACTTCAATCAGTGTGATTTAAGAATTTTGCAAGACACAATGTAGGGGAAAATAGAAGTTGTAAATGTCTTATCTTAGGAATAAGAAAAGAAAGAAAGAAAGAAAGAAAGAAAGAAGAAAAGAAAGAAAGAAAGAAAAAAGAATTCAAATCCAAAAGACATAAAGCTTCAGGTGGGAGTATTTACTAACAAAACAGTGTGGCCTTCCCCACCGCATGCTCTGTCCCTCGAACTCTAGTATCGTCCTGTGTGTTAACAGGGGCCGGTTGATATGAACGTGCTTTGCCTTGATAGAATCCTTTGAAGATTCTGTAAATTGGGAACCCAACTTATGTGGGTTCATGAATAAGCAGTTTCACATTGTAAAATCATAAACTCTTTGCTTGCTGAACTGGGGAAGCTGACCCTTGGCCGGCCTACCATACTGTGAGGTAACTTACTTGGGAAGAAGGAAGGGGTGGGGGAAGAGGTGGCAAACCACTGGCCAAGAAATATAATATTCAACACACGTGAAATAGAGTAAGAAATACACATTTAAGCTGTTTATTTTCCTATTTTATGGCTACGGAGATTGCATAATTGATGTTATTAATATGCATGTAGGGGTACCATGTCTATGCTAAGAAAGAAGGTTAGCTCACGAGAAAGAGGAAAGTAGAGTATCTCTTGTTTTAATCAAAAGCTAAGCCAATGAGTTTCATTTCATTATACGAGTCATTTGGAGACCATCTGAAGGTTTCTGCACTTGGTAAAATCCACATTAGTTTATACACATTACATCCCAGCATCACATCGAACAAGGTTTTGGAGTGTGGTTATAACTGGAAGGTGGGCTGGGGCTGGGCCTTACAGCACCTGTCCCTGTGCTCCGAGGCGAGCCATGCCTTACTTCTCTGGGAAAGATTCAGTAGGTGAGGCTTCGGGACACTGGCTAGAGCTTTTCAGACGCAGGGAGCATGGATCCTCTTGGCCTTTCAGTGGGCATCTGATCAGAAGCATCAATAAACACTCTTATATGTTAGAGCAGATAATTGAGAAATAAAACTATGTACGTTTCTCCTGACCGCCTGTCCATGACATGTTTGCTGCCCTGCTAACTCTAGTGCAGAACTCTGACAACCACACACAGTTCTCTGTGAAACTAATGAGTGACGCTTTAAGCTGGATACTGTGGGTGCAGGGAAGATAAGCAGCCTGGTAGCAGGGCAGGAGACCTGGTAACCAGTGCCAGCCCACGTTCAGTGATGCTTCCGATGTGACTAGCTTCACGTGTGAGGTGGACTCTCCTGGCTGCTGTATGCGTCCTTTCCTCCAGAGCTGGTGACCTCTGACAACCCACATCCTCACACACCCGCGCACATGCACACCTCTGAGGTGTGTGCACAGGCTTACACGCAACCAACTGTGCATTTTACAGCCGGCAACAGAAGCTCTCATACAGGGAGGAAGCAGGATGAAAAACTAGCACGTGGTTCTACTA
This sequence comes from Thryonomys swinderianus, assembly GCA_004025085.1. Taxonomy (NCBI): domain Eukaryota; kingdom Metazoa; phylum Chordata; class Mammalia; order Rodentia; family Thryonomyidae; genus Thryonomys; species Thryonomys swinderianus. Next base: position 8,866 of record PVIC010052581.1, on the reverse strand, counting down.
TAATTGTTGTTTCCCTCATTTCAGACTTTCTGTTCTACAAAATGGACACACTTTTTCAGTTTCTCTTTCTCTTTAATAAAATGGGAGGGGAGGGAAGAGAGAAGGAATTATGAAAGAAGATGTGTCATGTCCATGCACCATCTCCTCGTGAGGGTCATTATACCCTGGAAATGTGTACCAATAAGAATAAAAACAATTTGGGCTAGGATTTAGTTCAAGTGGTACCACGCTGACCTTGGACGTACAAGGGCCTGAGTTCGATCCCTGGTACCGCAAAAAAAAAAAAAAAAAAGAAAAAAAAAAGAATAAAAACAATTTAAAAATAAAGTGTGTGGAAGGAGACAAAGAGTCCCTAGAAGTCTAGAGAGTTTACTGGTGTTAAGTAATCAGTACACAACAGGTATTTTCTAAATGTTTTCTGGTGGCTCTTCCTCTTGGGCATTTGTTTCTGTTTGCTTTTGAGTTTCCCTACTGAGGCTGGGCAGCCCCTCCCATGGCCAGGGAAAAACAAAAGACAGCGTGAAGAGGAGGGTTTCTGGATGGGAGTCAGACTCGAACAGCGGCTGGAGAATGTGCCACAGACCTACTGGTGGCTTTGAACCACACGTCCTTGTTTCCTTGTTCTGAGGCTTCAGTCTGAACTAAATCTCCCACCCCAGTCGGGCCACAAGGGCTGTACCTCTTCACCTAACACGCAGGCACCGGGAGAAGAATGGCACCCGGGCAGGAAGACGGGAGTTTCGGCCTCAATTCCTTCTCTCAGCCTCAGAATAGCGAGAAAAAACGGCCTTCACTTATTAGAAATGACTTACTGCTCATGAACTGGAAGGAAAATTCAATTTCTTAGAGAACAAGATACTTTTTAACAGTAAGATCCTGAAGTGCAGAGTGGCAGGCTCTCCGCTCAGTGACGTTCCCTTTGGGACCCAATCTCCCGCCCTCTCTGAGGCCCACAGAACACCCTGCCCACCGAGGCAGCCCCTGACGGTCTTTGAACGCTGAACTCCCAGAGTTGCCCGTCTGAACTGTCCAGTATGGATGCTGGCGGAGGGCAGGAGGGGGGTTAGCTCAGGAAATCCCCTTTTTTCGTAAAGGAAAATTTCAAATTGAATAATTAAGTGAATGCGCAGAAATAGGAAGCAAATTATAAAAAGTCACTCTGACAACAAGAGCAAAGCAGTCAGGATAGAAAGGAAGGAGGTTTTGTGGCCCAAAGAACGGATTCCGACGGCTTGTGTCTCCATAATGTAGTCACTAGGTACTGCAAACATAGACCAGTAAAGATGAAAAGTAAAAAAAGAAAAGTAATGACAAAGCAACAAGAACCAAAGGTATTTCTAAACCCATACTACTCTGCATGCATATATTGCTTTGGATCGCACAGAATTAAGATTATACGTGAAAGCTCTTTGTATAACATTGCAAATGTTGGCTGAAATTGTTATTCAAGGTAAATTAGTTACAAGTCATTTCAATACATTTAGATGTGAAAAAGGAAAATGTCTTTCTTCACATCAGCCTCTTTCCACTAATTTGGAGAAGAGTTTTCCATGTAAAGGTCTCCAGTTTGGGCAAGGAGCACTTTTTGAATAACATGCCTTTCAGAACAGCTGAAGCACAACAGATAAGAACAGGGGCTCTCTGGGCTCAGGTTGAAAGCTCTCTCCTACTGGCTGGGTGAGCCTAGACACATCCCTTCACCTCTCCTGCATCAGTTTCCTTATTCATCAAATAAAGCCAATACTACTTTATTTGTGGTTGTGAGGATTGAATACAGTGGTATATGGTTAAAAAAAAAAGTCTGGACAGGAAATACTTCATAGATTTTGGCCACTACCATTACAGTCATTATAAAGTTGGACTTTGTGATTGGAAAATATAAAGTGCAAATTATAAGTGGACTTTTATTCAGTTTAATGGGTCATTTTGCTCTATACAATTCTCAAAACATTTCAACCACGACAAGGTCTGGGCAGATTTCTATCTCTTTGTACATAGAGAGAAAGGACATGAAAAGAAAAATTCTATTTCCACAGTGGAGAGGAAAACCAATAAACAAGGTGCCACACACAGTTTCCTTTCTTTCTCCCTCCCCCTGCCACGCTTAAAAGCTGAGGCGCTGACTCTTCCAGCTGAGACACTGCGGCTACCTGAGAAGCTGCACCCAGGAGCGAGCTGCTTAGGAGACAAAGCGCGAGGGAGAACATCGAATGTCTTGGCGGCCGGCACGGAGCTGGGGTCCCCGGCTCCGGCCCAGGGCAGGCGACCTGGGGTGATTCAGAGCATGGCGAGTCTTACAAGGTCACGTGCCGCTGACCGTTCCGTGCCGGGACCAGCCTTCCCTCTGGGCTGAAAGTACCCGAGGATGTCCCCTGGCGAGTGGCCCTGACACGGGGTCGCAGTCCTCGGAGCTCTACCCCACCGCTCGCCGGCTACTCCTGCTTCTCCTCACTCAGCTCAGGGCCTCCAGGAGATGTTTAGAGAGAAGAAGGCATGCCCAGAGATGGGGTTCACGGGAGTAGGGTGAAGCACCCACAGCAGCCAGGACGCAGGGACCCTCAGCGTGGAGCAGGCTCCTCCTACTCTACGGAAACTTGGTTTTTCCACCCAAGGGAGGCAGCGGTTAAGCAGACGGTGCACTGTGAATGGCTGTTTTGCATCATGGCACTTCCACCAGGTCGAGATCACTCTGCGCCTCACGTCAGGCCACGAACTTCCCCGGGGAAGGACGTCAAAAGGTCTCCCGTTGTTCTCCTTCTGGACGGAGGGCTGAGCAAGAAGGAAGCTTGGGCATCGACAAACCTTTCTTTTCCTGCCAACTTCTCTACCCCACAGCTCCGGCCCTTCTGCCTGGTTATCTGTCACGATTTACAACTCTTTCGAAACAGGAGATGAAAGACAAAAATTTCCTAGCTCCCAACCTGTTAGATACCTGTCACCCTGAGTCGTGCTCTCTAAAATCTGAGAACGAATTCTGGAACAACAGAAGTGTTCGTGGAGAGGAGAGCTCCTGAGGGGCAGGAGAGGACCTCCACGGCCAGCTGGGGATCCCACCGCTCAAGGGCGTCTTAGAGAGCAAAACCCATGTGGAGACAATGCCAGTCACAGCTACGATCGACCAATATGGTCACAAGTATGGTCACTTAGGTAAAGTGATCCAGTGGAGAAGCAAGTCACGTGACAAGTGTATATGGAGAAAGCAAAGACCTTTTCAGGAGGTGATAGTCACCAGAGGTCTTGGTTAACCGCTGGGCCTGGTGTCCACCTCTGAGGAAGTATATAGGCCTGATTATCTGGTCTGTATTGTGAGGCCTGCTCTCTAAAGGGAGCGTCTCCAGCCATGGTGGTAATGTGTTTCACGGCTGACCTGACTCTTGAGGACCCAGCCCTAGGTGGCTTCCTATAATATTTTTACCTAACTTAGCTCTCTACAATACTTAGTCTGGTTTAGCCTGTCCGCAGTTGACTTTCTTTGGGGATCCATTTCCTCATGGGGCTCCCTGTCCTGTGAAGGTCAGATTAAATCAATTTCTACATCTTTACCTACTCAGTCTGACTCATGTCAATTTAATTCTCAGGCTCAGTGGACCCCTGAAGGATTTGGGGGTGGAATTCTGGGTCTTCTGTGATGAGAAGATGTCAGTGTAAAACTACATTCTATTTCTCAACAGTGGGCTCTTCTTGTGTTACAACTGGCCTGTCATATGAACAACTTGATTAATGACCAGAATTTTAGTTCTAACTTACAACTGAAGTCTTGAGTTATGACCTGAATCCCAGCCACCTGTGCTTCCACATGGCCTCAGATACATATTTAAACCTTAAAGAGTTCTGGAAGGAACACTACAATATCATTTCCTGGGTGTTTCTCATTGAGAAATCCAGCGCTGATATCTCTCTAAGGACACTGAGATCTGCCTGGGCACAGGAGAGGGACTTGGAAGGCTGTGTAGAGGAGCCTGAGCCTTCACTGAGCAACTTGAGTTACAACCAGCCATTCCTTCTGAACAAACTGAGTTTATAAGTCAAGAGTCCTCTGTATTTTGCCGATCTGTGGATCATCTGAGGGAAGGGAGTGGAGATACCAGGCGTGTTCTGTTCAGCTGCCCATTGCTGCCCATCCTCACCATGACACGTCACTGTATTTATCAGCCCTCTTCCTTCTGAATGATCTTCTACAGCAAGACTGTCACACCAGGACCAAGGACACCTGGTACAGACAAGAGACCAGAGGGACATACAACCCTTCAGGCCACAGTTACAGAGTTCATACTGTCACAAGATTAAGAAATTGCCTCCACGTGAAAGGTGGCATCGTGACTGACTCCTGCCCAGGTGTCTTCTCTGTGGTCTTGTCTAGGATTCTCTGTTTAGTGTGAGCAAAACATTTTCTTACAATTGATTTAGTTCTAGCTTAAAAGTATCTCTTGTACTTACAGGTAGCCCAAAAAGCACCGTTAGCAGATGAAAACCACTGTTATGACAAAACAGAGCTAAAGGATAAGGTGAGGCTCCTGAGGCCTCCCGTCCACATGACTTTCCTTCTCTAGTGTTGCTCCTTGGTCCCTGGGCGGCTCCCAGAGGATTCACCAGCTTCACTGTGGCATTCAAGGGAAAACCACCGCCCTTCTCTCCCTGTCTCCTGTTAGGTGACCAAATTGCTCCTTGTCTCCGCTAAGGATGTGATAAGTAACATCGTGGGCTGGGAGTGTAGCTCAGTGGTAGAGTGTTTGCGTCACATTTGAGGCTCTGGGTTCAAGTCCCAGCACTACAGAAACAACTACAACGTCCTTCTTAATATATTAAAGGGTACCCAAGGTGCAAAGGTCAACAAGAAAAGCTTAGAATCTCTTTTAAAATAAAATACTGGAAAGCCCAGTTTGAACCAACTGTGACCCGGGCATCCAAGGAGTTTTCTAGAGAAAATTTTCATCCCATTGTGTTACAGAAGTGTCAGGAGGAGAGGTACACAGCTGAGAATCCTGCAGCCCTTGAAAAGGGACCAGGAGGAACAAATGTTTCTGTTGTTGACGTTCCAAGCTCTGCAAGGCCGGGATTCACAGGCGTCCTCTTTCTCATGGGGTGAATATGGCCCCGAGGCGGCCCAGGTGGAGGGCGCTGTGGAGCCTTCAGGTTGCAGATGCCCCGGCTCCCACCCGTGGTCCTGCCCCTGCTCATCCACCTACCTGCTGCCGGCGGGAAGGTGGCAGCGGCCACTGGAGTCCACGTCGGGTGCCTCTGAGCTACGAAGCCTGGCCTGGGCGGGCAGCAAAGGAAAGCGGAAGGGGCGGTGAGCGAGAGCAGACGCACGCAGGAAGCGGCAGGAGCTCTGGAGCACCGAGGGACACCGGGCGCCGGAGTCTGGAGGCCGACCCGACCAGCATCCCGCCGGGGAGGGACCTCGCGCCGCTGCCTGCAGGGCTCAGCTAGGCCCACGGCCACAGCGGCCCGGGACAGGCCCTCCCCAGGTGACGCGTGCGTGCAGCCCGCAGCACCCGAGCGCGCAGCAAGCCTCTGGGTTTCAGGGCTCCAGGTAAGCAAAAGAGATACCTGCGCGTGGTTTCCGTGACGGGAAACTAGCCCGCCTCTGACTCTGCCTTGGCTTCCAGTTCGTTTATCTTAGAAACTACGGTTCAAAGCACACATGTAGCCAACTTAAAAAATCTGTAACGGTCCCTGTGTTAAAACATCCCGACTCCCCCAAAGTCACCATATGAGCTGCAATGCCCTAAATGTTCGCCCTAAAACACGCCAAATTACATCCGGTCAACAGTGAACAGCAGAACCCGCGACAGTTTCCCGCTTTTCAAATGGAGCGATTTAAATGATGTGAGATACCTTGAGACAAAAGTATAATATTTCCTATTCCAACTACTAAAAGTTGTGTTTATGACTCTTCCCTCAGAAACTTTAGGGTTTCATTTTTGTCTTTTTGTTTGGAAGCAGGAGGAAAAGTTGACTTTCCTGTAGGATTTTCATTACCGCACCAATATTTGCGTATACTTAACTTCTGGTGGAAATATTTATTGTAAATATAATTTCTATACCCAGTGCAGGCACTATAACCAAATCTAATTAACGAAGAGCATTTGCATAGCCAGTCTGGCTGGACTTTCTGCAAATATAGAAAATAATGAGCATGAAATTAATCACCAAATATCTGACATTAAAACAGGAATTTGTCAAGACAGAAATGTATGACTCATCACAGTTCCTAATTTCATCATTCTGAGCAGCTCTCTTTCTGGATTTTGATAAAAACAAGCATTTATTTATACTGAAACTTCTCCAAAAATCAGATGTTATATTTAGCTCAGACAGAACCTCCAGGTTAGAGAAATTGGTGTGGAAGACTTCAGAAGGATGATTCATTTAGATGGAACCTGTGTCTAATTTCTTCCCTTTCACCTCTGCAAACTGTCTTTGAAAGACAGATACAATTCTCTTTCACACTTCAACAACCCCAGCCTGATTTAATAGGCTGGTGATTCACACACCCGAAGTTTCTATGGACCACAGCTCTGATTTACAATATCCACAGAAGTGATTGGTCTTTCCCTTCTAGAATAAATTTAGAGAAACAGGATTAACAAGTGTCAGCAGAAAATGATCAATCAGGACAAAGACAGAGAGAAAGAGAAAGAGACAGAAAGTCTAATTTATCATTTTTTTCAAATATTAGTAAATAAGAGCAAAGTCGGGAAACTGATGCAACTTTTGAATATTATGTTAGCAGCAGATAATAAAGACTGATAAATGTCATAGTGTACATTTAAAAAGCACTTAGTACAAAACATAATTGGGTAACATAGAATATTTCCTCTATTTTGTGTACTAAACATGGAACCTTCAGACAGTTTCCAAAACTCAACCAATAAAAAGGGAAAAATATATAGAAGAGAGTAAGACATTAAAAAAGGGGGAAATTTGCCTCTGGTGAAATAAAATCCACTCAAAACATTGAGAATCAAAGAACAATAAATTTCTTAAAAACAAAGGCAAAGTACAAAAGGCAGTAGTATTTCTTTAGAGTGGTTTAGTCAGCTTCCTAGCAATAGAATAAAGTACCTGAGAATCATCTTACAAAGAAAAAAGGTTTATTTGGTCCACACCGTTGGAGGCTCTGGTCTGGGAGTGACTGGCCCCTTGCACTGTGTCTACAGAGAAGTAACACATCATGGCAAGACAGGTGGCGGAGTGAAGCTGCCCACCCCATATTTAGAATGAAAAGAGGAGAGGAGGTGGTTGGAGTCCCACAGCCCCCATGAGAGCACCTCCCCGTGACCCGAAGACTTTCTAATTTGTTGGAGCTCCCACGACTCCCAGTAATGCCATGTTAGCTCTAATCCTTGACATGGGGGCACTTAGAAGACAGTCAGAATTCAAATTGCAGCTCGGTATCGACTCAAGTCTTTCCTTCTTGCCTAGAGGAGGCAATCACTTGACCTAAAGCCTGAATTTTGGTTATAGTCCCATGCCTGCCCCTCCCTCAGTGAATCAGCTCCATCTAGGCATTGTTCCACCCTCCCCTAAAAGGGATGTGACTTCCAATTGCAAAAGCCACATGAGACATCTCTGCTCACGCCTGCAGAGTATGCAAAAGCACGAAGACATTTCTCCAAATTGCCCAGCACGAAACACCAATAGGGCTGCATGTTGAATATAGGGATCCTTGGACTGACCTTTTGCATGAGTTTAATGTTGGCTTTTTTTGTTGGTCAGTCTCGGGATGCAAAGCCTCTGAGGGCCGTCCCTCCCCCACAGGAAAAACAACAAATAGCAATTGAACTAACTTGGTATCTACCAACACTGAAGGCAAGTTATAATAATCCACCCGCCCCTTCTCCTGTGTCAACGTACTCATTTTATTCCTTCTAAGAGATGGTTTGTTCTGGTGGGTGATGCTATTCCAAACTAGGAAATAGTTATCAGATGGTAGCAGATATCAGAAAATTTAAAAAGTAAAATTTTGGTGTCATATCACTCCATTACCCTCCTACCACCTAGTTGATGGAAATGTTAAAGAGACTTGTTGCTGATAACTGATATAAGGTTAAGTAGAATTTTTGTCATTGTTCATGCTATAGAAAACATTACACCACAGTTGAGTATTCTTTTTTAAAAGGCTAGTTTCTATTAGTCCTTCAGAACCTTTTTAACTTTTCAAAATACTCAACAGTTACTAAGAACAGTACTGATCTCGTAGAAGCCAAATTTACCTGGAAGGACTAAAATTTTAAGATTCTGGCACTGTCATCTCATTCTTGGCCCTTATCCTGCTACTCATTGAAAGAATGGGTCATGTCTTCTTCCGAGGCAGACGGGGACTCAAGAGTGGTTTGTGGTCATCACTGTACCTCTTCGTTTGTGTCTAGTGATGCCTGATAAATAATTAAATGTAGAGCAGAGCTTGACCTTCATTTTTTTTTTTTTTTGAGACAGGGTCTCGCCTTGTAGTTCAGGCTGGTCCTGAGCTCACTATGTAGCCCAGGCAAGCCTGGAACTCAGCAATCCTCCTGCCTCTGCCTCCCGAGTGCTGGGATGACAGGCGTGAGCCACCATGTCCGGCTTGACCTTCATTTTTGTGATGCTCTAGGTCAAAGCCTCCCCAGGGCTTCATGGAGGCACAGCAGTCATGTGGGGAATGCCTGCCTCAAAGCTGGCAAAATAAGACTTAGCACCCCTAAATTTACCTAGTTGGTCTCGTTCTCTTCACCGTGGAAGCCAACGTATTAATTACTGTTTTCTTGCTCCTGAGACAAACTACCCAACACCCAAAGTTCTAGTTAAGGTATCAGCTCAGAGTTTACAGAGGTTTTTATTCCACAAGCCACTCGCTCCAAGGCAGATAGCACGTGGCACAGGG
>PVIC010052580.1:0-12125 GCA_004025085.1 Thryonomys swinderianus | reverse complement strand
AAAAAAAAAAAAAAAAAAAAAAAAAAATGTCTTCATCATTTATATATAAATGTCAGGAAATCAATGTACATTAAAATATTTCTACAATATACTGTTTAGGAAACTAATAAGAGTATAAGAAACTGAAAGGAAAAACACAGTTAAGCATCTAGATTTATGAAGTTTTATTTTTTGAGTTCGGTAAATAATACAGTTTTTAAACGGCATATAGGTACATATTTTTAAAGAATGTGTGTTAAATATACATTTTAAATTACTTTTTGCTGCCCAAGAGAGTAAAAATAATAGAAATTTAAGTCTTAATGAAGAAAAGGAAATATGAAAAAAAAGAGCCAAAGAAGATACAAAGTAATACACATTTTCTAGGAATTGGGTATACCTTATGTGTGAAAAGCTAAAAATATGTTTAAATGTATTTTTAAGGTATAACTCTAATAACCACCAAATAAATTTCATGCTGTTTTTAAAAAGTTACTGGTACTATCAGAAAAGTGCCTCACTGCAAATCTTTGGGTATGTGCAAGTATGTTAGGACAGAATATGTGGGAGAATCAACGTAAAAGAATTGTGTGGCTTGCAGTTTTAGAAGTTTCTGTCCATGGTCATTTGGCTGTATTGTTTTGTTTTGTTTTTGTGAGATAGGCTCTCGCTTTGTAGTTCAGACTAGTCCTGAGCTCACTATGTAGCCCAGGCAAGCCTCAAACTTGCAGCAATTCTCCTGAGTGCTGAGCCACAACACCCAGCATTGTGGTATGTGGTACTAGGAATCAAACCTGGGACTTTGTGCTTGCTCGGCAGGTGCCAGAACCACTGAACAAAAACCCTGGCCTTTGGCTGCATTGTTTATGGGCCTCTGTTGAAGCAGCATATCATGAGGGAACATATGATGCAGCAAAACAGGCTCACCTCATGGCAGCGCCCAGAGAGCAGAGAAAGAGGAAGGGGCTAGGGACAAAACATATCCTTCAAGGACATGCTGTCAGTGACCAACTTCCTTCAAGGAGGCTTCCTCTCATAGTGTCTTTCACCTCACAATAGCACCATTAGCTGGAGCCATGCCTTCAACACATGAGCTTTAAGGGACATTTAAGATCCAAACTCTTAACACCCATTTAGGGACAAATATACTTGATCTACCAAAGAGAAAAGAAAACACTAGCATAGTGATAATGTGTAGTAGCTATCACTAATGAATTATGAGTATATCTATAAATGATAAACTGAGTACATACCTGACTAATCTTTAATTTATTCTAAAAGCCTTTGAGATACAAAGCAAATGACTTTCTCTTACATTGTTGGTTAGCACAGTAGAAAACAAAACTGACAACTTCTTTTAAAATTAAATATATATCTAACAGATAACCTATCAATTCTACTCCTAGATATTTTAGCCCAGAAAAGAACACATATGCTTACTCAGAACTTGGGTAAATATGAATATGAATATTCATAGCAGCTTTATTCATAATAAATATACAAATCACACATATAATAGAATACTACTCAGCATTATTGAATAAACTATTGATAAATATAAGAAGATGAGAGCATACAAACTAAAGAATATGATTCCATTTATATTTATATGAAATTCTAGGAAAAGAGAAAGACTATATTAAAAGAAAGCAGATCATTGGCTCCAGGGGGCCAGAAGAGAGGGAGGAATCAATTTCCAAAAAAAATGAAAAAAAATAGAATTCTCTATAGAGTACTAGAAGTATTTCAGATCTTGATTAGAATAGTGGTTACATGATGGGTATATGATTATCAAAACCCATTAGATTATACACTTTAAATAGGTACATTTTGTTGTATGTAAATTGTGCCTTAGAAAATCCATTTGATAAAGTTCCATACCACAAACTTTGCAAACATAGCTCCTAAAATACTTTGTCTTACATGTAAAAATTATGTCAAAGACTAGAAGCAGAGCAAAAAAGAATCCTAAATAGGGAATAAAGTCATAAAACAATGGGACCCCCACAAAACTTAGGCTTATAAATGCCTAATACTTTCAGAAACTATCTTGATATTTTGGAGAGAGTGTATAAATCTAAGAGGGAAATATGGGGAAAGGACATGAAATCTGTGAGTGCAATAAGGTAGTAGATAAGATTCTCAGGGTTTTGTTTTTTGGTTTTTTTTGTTGGTTTTTTTTTTTGCGACAGGGTCTCACTTTGTAGTTCAGGCTGGCCCTGAGCTCACTATGTAGCCCAGGCAAGCCGCCACGAACTCAGCAATCCTCCCGTCCCTGCCTCCCGAGTGCTGGGATCACAGGCGTGAGCCACCACGTCCGGCATTGTAGTATGCGGTGTTGATTGTTGGTGGGCGTGCACCCAGCATTATATGTGGTTACCGGGGATCGAACTCAGGACCTTGCGCTTGCAAGGCAGGCGCCGGAACCACTGAGCTACTCCGGCCCGATTCTCAGGGTTTTAACTGACTGTCTTCTCTGATGTGATTAAGATTGTTAATTGTTCAGTCTGTTAAAGTAAGGAATCATTTTTAAAAATAAAGACATCTATATAATAAACATTTTAATTAAGTCAAACAAATACATATCCATTTTAGAACTGAGGTCTTTGCTATGAATTGGAAGACTGATTGAAATTCCTATTATTTTTATGTAAGTAAAGCCATAATGGATCATCTGCAGGTTATAGTTTCATTTTCTCTGAAGTGCAGCAAATATGTAACTACTTGCAAAGCAATGTGAATATAGAATCCTCCTAGATCTCTGATTTTTCCAATTTTTGCTTTTCATGCTAATTAGAAGCAAAATTTTTAGCAGTTTGCCTTTTCAGACAACTCTAAAACATGCAGCCCTTTTTTAAAATAGAACCAGCTCTCTTTAGCCTATTTTTCAATGGAGTAGCAGTTGTATTATTTCAGATGGACAGGAAGCAACAAATACCAAGAGAAAAAGAGTTCTCTAATACTTAACAACTTATAAAGCAGGATCTCAGTGCAATTTCCTGGATGCCGCCTGTTTTCTAATAGGGCTTTGCTTAATGCTTTTGTTTCAGGCTCTTCTAGCTTATAAAACGAACCCATGTATTGTAGAAGCTGAGTCCTCAACCAGACCAAAAAGAACAGTGTCAGTATCCTCAGCTGGTTATCACCTGCCTCTAGCTTTCTTAGTGCTTTCAGAAAATGCTGTTACTAACAAAATTGTTTAATAAAGTCAACTCGTTATTTTAACAAGAATAATAAGCATAATTGGTTTGCAAACAGATGAGATAAACAACAAATATTAGGCTCCTCTACTAAGCCTGCCTGAGATTGGCCAATGGCTTCAAATCCATGGCTTGCCATGTATATCTGTCATTAAGTTCTACTGGGAACAAGGAGCATTGGTTAATCCAATGAATTGGTTGTGTGTAGGCCAGTTGCATTTCAGGAAATCCAGACTACAACTTTAGGGAGGCAGATTGTGGAATATTGCTTTCAACCCAAGAAGAATTTAAACATAATCATAGACTGTCCCCCAAAACTCAGCCAAGTATATTGCTATAAAAACAGAGAAAATAAATTCTTACACCAAACCGTGTGCCTTTGAATTTGTTGTGTATGTATTTGTCACTGGGCTCACTTCATGAAGCACATGGGAAAAGTTTGAAAAAAAGCTACTGAAGTAATTGAGGCAGTGTGAAAACCCTTCTTAACCATTTACCAGTACAATTATATAAAGATAGGATAACCTAAAATTGCATACTTTTGTTAATTTTATAAGATAATATAAAAGGAAACATAGAAATGACAGTTGCATCAAATGTATTCAGTATAAGAATTGACTGGGGTCCGTGGCAATACCACCCTTAACACACCTGATCTCGTCTGATCTCAGAAGCTAAGCAGGGTTGGGCCTGGTCAGTACTTGGGCGGGAGACTTGACTGGGTAGTACCCACTTTGGTGGCAGGAAGGATAAAATTGAGAGAATTGACCTGCCAAAATGACCCCACCCAAGCTGCACTTGGGATAGGCAGAATGTGAAAAAATGTACTGCCTGAGTGACACTCAGAATAAAAATAGGACTCATATACTGTGAACAAATACTTTGGGGATTTAATAAGCCGTGAACATACAGCTACAAAATAAGGCCACAGCATTCAAAATACTACAATGAAGATATATGGTTGAAATCTATCAAAGTTTAGCATTTTAAAAATAACAGGCAATTCTTATTTAATTGGTAGTATCAGATTATGAATAATTTGTGACTCAGGAAGTTGAGTTTTTCATTATAATTAATTTAACTATAAATTGTAAAAACCTTCCTTTGTCAGACATGGTGGCACATGCCTGTAATCCCAGCACTTGGGAAGCTGAGGCAGAAGGATCACCATGAGTTCAAGGCCAGCCTGGGCTACGTACTGAGTTTGAGGCTACCCTGAACTATATAGACCCTGTCTCAAAAAAACACGAAAAAAAACTCTATAAAGAAAAAAAAGAAGAAAAAAAAAAACCCAAAACTTACATTCACTTCAAGTACTGAAAAACTTGCACGTGTGTTTGAAATAACTTGGGTGCAGGCCAGGAAGTTAGCTCAGTGGTTGCAGTATCTTCCTAACAAGTGCAAGATCCCAAGTTCAATCCCCAGTACCATATACCACAAATGCCATGTGTTCTCAGGAGGTAGAGGCAGAAGGATTGCTGTGAGTTTGAGGCTAGCCTGAGCTACATAGGAAGTTCAAATCTAGCTGGAACTACAAAGCGAGACCCTATCAATAAATGAATGAATGAATGAATGAATGACTTGGGTGTATGAATCTACTTTTTCAATTATAAATTTTATAAAATCTAATACAAATCAAATATGTCAAATGAGATGTTATCATCTGAATTGAGATATCTGTAAATGTCAAATATAAATTGGATTTGGAAGAAGAAAAGGAATGTTAAATATCTTAATTTTAATATTAAATCTTTGATGAAGTAATCTAGATGTTAATTAATTCACCTGCTTCTTTTTACTTTTTTAATGTGACTACCAGAAAACATCATTCATTGGCTCCATTATATTTCTGTTGATCAGCACTGCTTTAGATTCCATAAGACTATAAGCTAGGAAAATTTTATGTAGGTTTTATTGCATGCCCTTTATGACAACCATTTCAGATGCTGAAAAGGTTCATGTAGGTTTACAGCTTAGTTAAGAAAGCTAGAGGACTCTAAAGGATTGAAGTTGTAAGAAATATACCTCTTTATATACAAGGTTTCATTGTAATGTATAGAAGAAAGGTAGTAATTTATAGAATTTATTTCCTCAAAGTGTTACAAGCAAAATTGAATGGGAAGCTATAGCAAAAACTGTACTGTTTAAATACTTGAAGAATATTTGAATATTTCTTGCATTCAAAAATATGTTATATGAAAAAATATGTTAAGAAAACGGGGTTTAAGAAAATGATCCATTAGCAAGTCAGTATGAGCAAATGTTAGCAAATCTGGATCTTTTGAAATAAAAGAAGCAGTGTGGATCAACTCCGACACTGATTTCTAAAAGTAGCTTGAATTCCAGAAAGGAGTTGGATGTATACACAAAACCAAGTAGGAAGAACACAGAATTTCAGATACTGTGACTCATCCTCAGGGACTATAGGCAAAAAAACAATCAGAGAGCAAGTAGGAAAGGAAATACTAGATAGTCACTGTAAGTTTGTCTGTTGTCAGTTCTGCTCAGGCTAAAGAAAGAAAACAAAAATAATGTTCCTTTGGGGAAATTAAAAGTTATAGAATTTGGAGCACTTACAAAAGCATTGCTGTGTTATGAAGCACAGCTAAAGTGTGAACCTCTGTTCACACCTAAGAAGTGCCATCTCTCATGTGAACTATACTGTTAGGAGAAACCAGCAGACAGTTGTGAAAATTAATTGCAAGGCAGCCTTCCAGAATCCACTTCTAGATGCAGAGTGGGAGATGAATCACAAGAGAGATTGAAGGCAAGGAAGCTCCTCAGGCTGTTGTAGTAGTTGAGTTTACAACTATAAGTGAAAGTTGGTAAGCACAATCAAGAAGTATTATAGAATAGCCTCTGTAGAGCTGGTTTCCATTTAGATGAGAGAAATGAGAAGAAAGGAAAAGTCAGTGGTCACTCCTTTTCCCAGCCTACTTAACTAGGAATAATGGTAATGCTCAGTAGCGAAAGACTGGTTCCTACTGAGGACTGTTAGGTCCAACAGTAGTGGTATTCCATTTAAAGATGAGAAGATTAATGTGTAGCCAAGATTGCAGCCATTATTTAAATCTAAGTCCATCCAGGGTTAGAGCCCTGCTGTATCCTCAATGCCTGCCTAATCTGAAGGAACAACTGGGGATGACTGCCTTGAGAAAGTTGACACTGAGCTGGGATATGTTGAGCTTGACAAACTGGTAGGACATCCTTGTTGAGACAGATGAGCATAGCAAGTATCTGGAGATCAATCAAGCATGTGACCCAGATAGGGAATACTCCCCCCAGAATGGTAAGTCGTGAGAGTATATGACTGCAGAGAAGGAGAATGCTGAGTAAAAATGAGGAAGGTGGGCCAGAGGGTTAGCTCAGAGGTTCTGGCACCTGCCTCGCAAGCACAAGATCCTGAGTTAGATCCCCGGAAACCACATACAATGCTGGGTGTGGAGACTCACGCCCACCAGCCATCAATACCACATACCACAGAGCCGGGCGTGGTGGCTCACACCAGTAATCCCAGCACTCGGGAGGCAGAGACAGGCAGATTGCTGAGTTCCAGGCTTGCCTGGGCTACATAGTGAGCTCAGAGCCAGCCTGAACTACAAAGTGAGACCCTGTCTCAAAAAAAAAAAAAAAAAATGAGGAAGGAAGGTGGGGTCTTGGAAAACAGTTCCATTTAAGAGGTCAACTGAATTGGAGAAACCAAAGAGTGAAATTTTCAAGTAGCAGAGTAATAACTCAAGAATTAACAAAACCTACAGAGTAACAGTGGTCCAGTCTTGGAAAAACCATAACAGATAGGGACTGTTTAATGCTAAGCTCTTTTTAAAATGGCTAAGTGGGATAGGGACTGAGCAGAGAACCCCTTAAACTTTGTAGGTCAGTGGAAATCAGTGCAGAAGTGTTTAAAAGAATGCTGCCATATACCATGGGGCTAAAGGATGAAGAATTAAACATAGGTACAAAATTGGTAGATGTAGATAAAGATATTATTTTGAGATTTTCAAAATTGAACAGGAGAATTGTTTTCTCTTCTAAAGAACAGAATATGTTTGCACAAGTGAAACCTGAAATACCTAATGTCACATGTCTGTCACAAGGTAAAAATCACCCTCTAGCTACTACAGTCTCCCTCAGGGATGAGAAATGAATCAATTTATTACTGTTGTTGCTGTTATTCATGTAAAGGGCAGTTTGAATGTACAGGCCATGTTGCATAAAGATGAGATTCTTTTAGATTAGTTAAGCTGTTTTGCACATTCCAGAATTCTCCTACACTTTCTGGTTTTATTCCTGGGGAGTCAGTCACAAGGTACCAGGAGCATCCTTTACATCCCTAGGATAATGAAGGCCGAGGTAATCTTATAAAGTGGTCTTAGAAGTCCCCCTAGTTATACCACTTGTCTTGTGCTCACAAGGATCTAAGTTGGATGCCCATTGGTAATGGTAGTGAGAGGAGGCCACATCACAAGCCATAGTGTGGAAATACCGAAAGGAGATTGAAAAGATCTGTAGAGAGAGCCTCCGTTCCTAATGTGATTGCACGAAACTTTTTCATTTAACAGTTTCATATGCAGGTTTAAGAAGCAATTTCTGAATTCTAGTAGTTTCTTTGTAAAGGTTTAGAAAATTCTTGGATAACTAGCCCATGAGTTAAGAAATGAATATGACAGTATGTATCACTGATATGTTTTAAGTTTGAGGTTATGAAAGTCAATTTCATAAGCCTCTAAAAGTTCTTTGTGCCAGGCATGGTTCTGCATACCTGTAGTATCAGCACTTAGGAGACTGAGGCGGGGAGATCATCACAAGTTCAAGGCCACCCCGGACCATAAGTTAATTCAATGTCAACCTGAAGTATGTAGCCAGACCCTGTCTCAAAAACAAAAAGATAAACTTGAGAAGAAAACTACATTTACATTAGTACACCTAAGTGTGTAGCATCTTATGTTTGAAATGGTCTGAAAGAACCAAATGGTTCTTTTCAAATCAGAAAAAATGTATTTAAAAAGCAGGGATTTTTTAAAGCTTACCTCAATGTTCCCCCAATAAGTTTTACTTACTGCTTTCCTTATCATAAGTGCCAAAAAGTAATGAGACTTAGTTTAATGCCAAAGATATAAATGTAACAAAGTGATTTGAACATCAAATACAAAAGCAATGATAAAATATATTAATGTCAAATCTTGTGAAAATGTCCTAAAATATAATTTGTCTTAGTTACTTTTATGTTTTGTGGTGCATTTATGTTTTGTTAACATCGTGATCTAAAATCTGTAATAGTAAGTATATTGCTTACTTCGTCATCCTAAGAACTCATAAAATAGCAGCTATCTTGCCTGAGTTGTTCTCTGTCAGGTAATGATAAACAATACCGACAGTGATCAAAGCCAGTAATACTTAATTCATTTCATCTTTACCTTGATAGATGGTACATCTGCTTATGTGGGATAAGTGCCAGGGTTTTAATGCAACTTGTGTAAACAACAGACTAATGACAATTCTGTTTAGTAGTATAAATCGCTCCTTTGGTGGTCCTTTTATTTCACATCACTTTCATACTGGCAAGAAGGATTGTGCTCCTCCTAGAGTGTTGTAATTTTATCATACTAAATATACCTTCTAGACTTATTATTAAATAAATATAAAAGCCTTTATTAAAACCTATTCTTCTTAGTTTTGTGATAGTATTCTTGTTCTAGATTAAAAACTATTACCCTGAAAGCAAAATAAGTTAAATTGATTCTGCATGTATCATTTTCAGCCCCCAAATGAAAATATTGATCAATATAAATTTAAATAGTAAATTTGGCAGTACATTTTTAAGTAATAGGGAATTGTGTCTGGCAAAAAGATGCCCTCCTGAGTCTTTACAACTTCCATATAACAGTTTTCCCTTCTTTCTGTTTTTCTAGCCCTTATATCCAAAAGAAAGCTTTATCAGAGGAATCAGACTAAAACCTTCCCAGAAAAAAATGTTGATATCCAGATCGTTTTACTTTTGAAATCAGTTGACCATTTAACAAAGAGATCCTGCCAAGTCTCCATAAACCCTTTCAGAAAATACAAGACAAATGAATACTTCCTTCTTATGTTTTGAGACCAGCTTAACTCTAACTAAAGTTTGACAAAAGACCTAACAAGAAAAACAAATCATAAGCCAGTTTTCCTCTTGAACAAAATACCTAACCAGACAGTGCAAATCAAATCCAGCCTGGTATAAAATAGTACGTGATAGCCAAGTATGTGGTACATACCAGTAATCCCAGCTACTTAGGAAGCTGAGGCAGGAGGATCACAAACTCAAACCCAGCCTGAGCAGTTTAGCAATTAAAAAAATAAATGAAAGCAGAGCTAGTGAAACAGTTTAGTGGTCAAGTGCCCCTGGGGCAACTCTCAGTGCCACAGTACACATATACATACATACTTACATCCAAGTGAGATTTATCCAAAGAACACTAAATTATATTAGGAGTTGAAAGCCCAATCAGTACAATCTATCTTATTAGTATGATAAAGGAAAAATCATTATGATCATTTGTTAAACTCCAAGCATTTAACACAATAAACTCTTTCTTGCTAAACTGAGAAAAGTTAAAATAGAAGAGAATTTTCTCAGTCTGCTAAAGAGCATTTACAGAAATGTAAAGGTGGGTAGGGAGAGGTTACTTGGTGTCACAGGACAGGTTTAGTATGCATGAGGCCCTAGGTTCAATTTCCAGCACCACCAAAAAAAAGAGTAAAGGTAACATCATGCTGTGTCTTAAGAACAGGAACAAGTAAGTAAGTCAATGGGGATGTAATTATAGCATATAGTAGAGCTTCACAATAAGTAGGAACTACTGATATGCAATCAGCATGGATGCATCTCATGACCTCTATGCTGAATGAAAGAAGGCAAATGCAAAATAATACATGGCATATGTTTTCATTTATTTGAATTTCTAAACTAGCTGAAACTAAGTAAGTGGGAAAATCAGAGCTGTTTCTGTAGGGAAGCAGGGAGAAAGGATGGACTGGAAAGAGAGACAAAGAAATGATCAGAATTGCATGGCTAAGATTCATACATCTTAATGTGTGAAGGCTTTTCTCTAGAGCTGTAAATAATAAGAGGAAAACAGAAAGGGTAGAAATGTAGCTAACATGACAACTGTACCAATAATCATTGAAGCTGAATAATGATTATGGAGTGGTTTATTACAGAATTCTGTTCACTTCATGTTTGAAATCTACATAAGACTTTGAAGAAAAAGTGAAGCAGTAAGAAAGAGAGAAGTGTTTGAAGATTGAACATGGTATAATGTATCATTTGGCTGTCAATTAAAAAATAAATAAAAGGTAGAACAAATTGAAGCTTTTCAACTTTTCCCTAAACTAAGTGGAGAAGAGCAGTGAAAACTGGGAGAGATTTAGAAGCCTGAAGATAAGCCGTTTACCTAACATGGATATAGTAAAAGTAGCCAAATTTGTGACACATAATTTGGTTTAAACCCAGCAGTTTTCAAACATTTAACAAAGAAATCGCTTACAGGAAAAATGATGGAAGATTTATCTTCTGATTGGTTTAAGTCCATTTCTTTGGATTTTTGTTTACATCTGATTGTTTTTATTTTTAAATCCTTTTTTAAAATTTGCTTTCCATATGAAGATTGGTACAAATGACTCTGAAAGGTAGGTAGGTTTTTTAAATGTATTCAACTTCAAGGTATGAGAATCAATTTTATAATTAAATATGTCAAATTATTTTAATGTTTTATAAATGCATAAAGGAAAGAACATGTATATAATATAGCTTTTTGTGTACTGTATACTAAGAATGTAGCCATTATCAGTGATTTAAGAAAAAGGTAAATTAGGGCCAGCATGGTGGCTTACACCTGTAATCCCAGCACTCAGGAGGCGGAGGCAGGAAGATCACCCCAAGTTTGAGGCCAGCCTGGGCTACATAGTAAACTCAGGGCCAGCCTAAACTACAAAAAGAGACACTGTCTCATAAAAACAAAAAGTTAAGAATAAAAATTCTCTTGAAAGGACAAGCTAACTGACTTTCTTTAGACGACTGCCTTCAGAACATATATGTATTAAATAAACTGCCTTTCCTGGGAGAAAATATATAATGTTAATACTTTTCTTATCTGCCTTTTCCTTTGACTCTTACATAGCCTAAGAAAAAAGGATAATTAGAGCTATGAAGAACATGTTTAATATGTAACAAATAAATTAGTATATATTTTACAGTAACAGCATTTATTTTCAAGTTACTTTGAGAACTCCAATAGACACACATGTAAACTCATGTTTGCAATGTTTTTAGCTACAGAAGATCATAAGTAAGCAAGATGACTTCAAGATAATGAAAATTCATGAAACAGAATGTCCGGTATGTACACATGAACTAAATATTTCTAAATGTAGTATTTTCAATATCTGTTCTGGGTTTTTTTGTTTAAGCATTCCCAGATAGTTGTTCAGCTTCATTAACAGCTCCATATTTTAAATAGATGTACCATATTCATATAGTCCTAACTCCAGAGGATGCACAAGAGTAGGTAAAGAGAGCAAAATGTTCCCCTCTGTTCCCCCAGGTGGTGTCCAGTAAATAAAGACCTCTCCTGCAAATCACCCACAGCCAGGCCTCTGATTAGGTAGCTTTTTACTACCCATTATATCTGCAATAAGTAGGGAAGATAGCTGGCATACACCAAATGCTCAGGATCCTTTTTTTTTGTTTTAATTCAGTTTCCTGATAGATTTTAGGTACAACTTATGATCTCATTCATCACTGAAAATTTGTACCTGTACATGATATAACTTGATTCTTCTTTTTTCCCCTTTTCCCTGCCCTCCCTCAACCCATCTCCCATATACATTAGCTTTGTTTCCATTTTTTTCTTTCTTACCTTCAGGTTTTATGTCTTTTTTTTTTTTTTTTTTTTTTTTTTTTTTTTT
>PVIC010052579.1:0-12127 GCA_004025085.1 Thryonomys swinderianus | reverse complement strand
GGAAAGGGGATGGGGGAGAGGAAAGAAAAATTTGATGGAAAAAATGGAAATAAAGCTTATGTACATGGGGGCTGGAGGGTTGAAGAGAAGGCAGGGTAATGGGAAAAAAATAAGAATCAAGATATATCATGTACAGGTACAAATTCCCAATAAGGAATGTGATCATAATGTATATCCAAAATGTGCCAATAAATTCAATTTATCTAAAAAAAGAAAATGTGGCATTTGTATAGAACAAGCAGTACTCTGTTTTATAAAAGGATAAAAAGTCATTTGTAGGATAGTGGATGCATTAAGTGAATAAATCAGGCACACGTTTAAACATCACAGAGGTATACTTAATGAAATAAAGACTAAAAGAAAAATATAAAAGATCAGTGAAACAGAGTTGGCTCTCTGAAAGGATAAACAAGATTGACAAGCCTTTAGCCAAATTAACCAAAAGAAAAGACCTAAACCAATACCATTAGGAGACGGGAAAGGGGATGTTATAAGGGACACCACTGAAATCCAAAGGATCACTGGGTACTATTTTGAAAGCCTATATTCTAATTGGAGAATCTAAAAAAAAACGGGTTCATTTCTAGGCATATATAATCTATGAAACTGAACCAAGAGGATATAACTATATCAATAACAATGAGATGAAGCAATAGTAATAAAAAGTAGCTCCCCCCAAAAAATCCCAGGACCAGATGTATTCACTGTTAAGTTTTACCAGATCTTTACAGAATATCAATGTTCCCCAAACCAGTCCATGAAACAGAAAGGAAAAGAATGCTTGCAGACAATTTCAGCTTACCAAAATAAGACAAAGACTTAACTATCTTAGTCACTTTCCAGTCAGTCACTGGGGCAAATATACCTGACACCCACAACTTAAAGGAAGAGAGTTTATTTTGGCTCCCAGCTTCAGAGGGTTCAGTCCATGGCCAGCTGGCAGAAATGACATGAAGGAAGAACATGACAGATGAAAGCTGCTCAGCCAATGGCCATCAAGAAGCAGGGAGACAATGGAAGAGCCACAGAAAGGAACAGACCCTCCCACATTATAACCCCGGTGATGCACCTCTTCTAACTAAGCCCCACCTCAGCTATGAACTCATCAATGGATTAAACAATCCATTGATGATCCAATCACCTTCCAAACATGCCACCTCTGAACATTTGAACCTTCTGGCAGACATTTTAGACCTAAAGCATAACATCAACTAAAAAGGAAAACTATAAATCAACATCCTTGATGAACACAGATTTAAAAATTCTTGCAAACCAAGTTCAACAACACATCAAAAAGATCACAGACCATGATCAAGTTGGTTTTACTCTAGGGATGCAAGGATGGTTCAACATATGCAAATCAATAAGTGTAAATCACTATACAAATAGAATCAAGGATAAAAATAATCATAAATATCTCAACTGACACAGAAAAAGCCTTCCACAACTTCAGTATCTCTTTACAATAAAAGTCCTGAAGAAATTAAGTACTAAAGAATCACACCTTAATATAATAACGGTTCTATATGACAATGTACAGCCAATATAATCTAAAACTGGGAAAAGCTAAAAGCATTTCCTCCAAAATTAGTAATAAGACAAGGATACCCACTTGCATCATTACTAGAACTGACAAATTCAGCAAAGTAGCAGCAAGGAAAATCAACATTAAAAAGAAGTCAGTAGCTTTTCTACACACCAAAAATGAACCAAAAAGAAATCAGAACAACTATTCAATTCATAATAGCTTCAAAAAGAAACACCTAGGAATCAATCTAACCAAGGAGGTAAATTTTTCTATGATAAAAATTACAGGACAGGGCCGGAGGGTTAGCTCAGTGGTTCCGGCGCCTGCCTCACAAGCGCAAGGACCTGAGTTCGATCCCCAGTAACCACATATAATGCTGGGCGTGGAGACACACCCACCAACAATCAACACCGCATACCACAATGCCGGACGTGGTGGCTCACGCCTGTAATCCCAGCACTCGGGAGGCAGAGAGGCAGGAGGATTGCTGAGTTCGCGGCGGCTTGCCTGGGCACCATAGTGAGCTCAGGGCCAGCCTGAACTACAACGCGAGACCCTGTCTCAAAAAGAAAAAAAAAAAAAAAATTACAGGACAATGAATAAAGAAAGTGAAGAACACATAGGTTAAACTGAAATCATCTTGTTAAATGAAATAAGCTAGACTCAAAAGGACAAGCATCTCATGTTTTGCCTAACAGGTAGAATCTATTTTTAAACAATAGATGGCATAAACATAGAAGGAAAACTTACTAAACAAGAAGAAAGGAATAAGGAGAGGAGGAAGGATAAAAAAAAATGGGGGTGAACAGAAAAAAACAACACATTGAAACCTAGTACTTTATAAAATGTATACTAATAAAAATATATTCATATGAAAACAGAGCTAAAACAATATTAAGATAACCAATCTATACAACCACACATGCAGCCCCTCCAGGTACAAGGCCCTCTCTGCTATGTACTAAGGAAGCCAGTACAGAGCTATACCACAGGGCATGGAACGCCCCTGTCTCGCTGGGACACTACGAAGAGTAAAAAAGAAGTCAATGCAGGACCAACTTCCTGATCTGTCTGAGGATTTGGGTACAGGCAAGAGACACAAGATCGGTAGAGGATGAGCACCACTTACTTGTGTAGAGAGTGAAGTCTGTGGGAAGTTGGGGGGAGGGGTCACACAGCTAAGGGAGGGAAAGGGGGAGGGCAGATGGCTCAATTCCAGCCAGGATGGTGGCTGGTCAAGTGCAGAAAATGGTTAAAGAAAGAATAACTATCTTCATCTCAGGCTGAAAGAAAGGAATTAAGATAGACACTGACATTTTTCTATGAGAGAAAAAGATTATCATCTGGTTCAGAGAGACAAGTCTGGATTCCGAAGTCTGGAGAGTTTTAAAGTCATCGCTATGCAGAATGTAAAAGCTGCTGACTTAGGAAAAATGTAATAAAATGTCAAAATGTAAATGCCATTTTAAATATCCAAAATTGTATAGAGAAACCCAGAAATAGTATATCTGATGTGAATATTTAGTGGTAACTACCTTCTGTATAGAAAATATATTCAAATAGACTAATGATGAATTTAGTAAAATCCTCAATGTTTAAATAAGAAAGAAACTTAATTCATGAAAAGTACAACTGATGCTTTCAAAGCATAAGGTCTTCTATCTGTATCCAAGAGTTTGAGATATACTTTTTATACATGACTATTTTAAGGATGCATTGTTTTAGAGAATCACAAATACAAATGTCAGTAAAACCAAGATCAACTCTGACATGAAATCAAGAAAACACTCATATCCTTGAGAAAAAGAGTCCTGACAATCCAAAGTAAAAAAAAAAAAAAAGAAACAAAATTTACAGTTTGTGAACACTATTTACGAAAGCTCTCTAAAGACATTCGCACACCCTGGAGTACATGGAAAGAGAAAGAGCGTTTTCACTCACTCATCTGAAGCCCTAACTATGAAGTATACTGAAACCTGCGAACGCAAAACACCCGGAAGCATTTTACTTTACCTTTGTTCCCTTCGGCATTGCTGTTTCATCAACCAACAGGCAAAGAATATTACACGCCACCAAGAGGACTGAGACGGACTGCAACACAAGACACAGGCTGTCAGCTTTCAACTCCGGGGACTTCGCCAACAAGACACAAATATTAAAGTCTAAGCAACAAAGTGTATGTTTCAGAATAAAGGAACAGCAGTCAAAATCAAAATTCTACATAGAAAGCTTAGTAAATGGACTATCCACAAAAACTCCAGAATAAATTCCAGGAGATTCTGAAACTTATAATTTCAAAGCCTTGTGACAGAAGATAATAAAATAAACCATGTCTCATCAGCTCAAGCCAAACTCCACAGGCTTTAAACATAGTGAAATATTACCACCACTGATCTCCTGCTGCAGTTTTCAGACTTTGAAGCACAGTATCTGCAACACCCTAACTTTCCTAATTTTCAATGAAACAAAAGACTGAATGTTCTGCTTTCATGAGAAAACAGACTTTCTAATTGCCATTTCTTTCCATTGTTTTCTATTGAGTCTTTACAAATAAAGGAATAGGTGGATTTTAATCCTGCTGAAAGAAAACTAGTTTACTAGAAACCGCTTAGTGGAGGGAGCTGCCATACTTAGATGCTAAAGCAAATAAAACATAATACGGCTTTATGTAAGTAGCAAACAAATTCTTACTGTCTCAATAAGCAGCAGAATCATAACAGCCGGATACACCAAATTTCTTTCCCAAGCTGAAGCCTTTTTTCGCCTCTCTAATAAAAGGAAAAAACAAAATTAAACAAAAATTACAGTAATTTCCAAAAATTCTCCACAGTTCATATTTTCATCTCACTATGCTACAAAATATTATACAATTTTTTGAAAAGCAAATTATCCATTTGGCTCCATAAACTATGAAAATCAGTTTTCTATAGTAATAATGTAGCTAGTCCTGTGAGGTTTAAATTTCAGCTCTGTAAAGATAATTCCGTTTTTAAGGAAAGTTATTACTGATATAAGGCTTACTTTGAAAATACAGAAGTAACTGTATTTGCTGTGGATGTATAAAGAGATATAGATACATATTTGAATGAATAAAGTAACATGAATAAGATCTCATGTCCCAAAAATCTAAAGGCTGCCAGGCATGGTGGCTCACGCCTGTCAGCCCAGCACTCAGGAAGCAGAGGCAGGAGGACTGCTGAGTTCGAGGCTTGCCTGGGCTACATAGTGAGCTCAGGGCCAGCCTGAACTACAAAGTGAGACCCTGTCTTAAAAAAAGAAATCTAAAGGCTGAAAGCCAACCTCCACATGTGGCTATGACAGACTATCGTATATCATACCCAGTCAATGTGAGAGCAACAGTGGAGGACGGAGCCTATCTTTAAAAGGATTCTTTCTATACGAAGACATCAGGGAGCTACCAAGACCACAAGAATTGAGAGGCTGTTACTCTACAACAGAGCTGAGTCCCTCCGTGTGACTTTTCCCTGCAAGACATGTCCACGTGGAGCTGGCATGGACTTCAGAGGCTGAGAGCTCAAGCAGAATGGCAGGTCAAGGCGAGGGTGCTAAAGAAAAGCTCTCCGCAAACACATGGATCAGAGAGACAAACTCTAGAGTTTGAGGCCTCTAAGGCAGCCAGAATTCAAGACAGGGTCATCACAGAGGGAAGGAAAGGGCAGTGGACCGGACACAGAGAGGCCCCTTCCCCATGAGGCTTGGCAGGTGAGGCTGAGAAGCTCAGCAAAGTGCTCTCAGGCTCTCATTTCTCGAGCAGTAAAACAGAGTTCATTAAAAAGCCCGCTCGAAACAGCCAGACTTTCAGTTAAGACCAAGGAAAAACTACACACCAGGATTAATGCCAAACTCGAAATGGACTGGCCCACATCAAGACCAGGAGCCCAAACAGGCTAAGCTGCTACGTCCTCACTCCACCTGCCCACCCAGAGCCAGGAAGCACCACCAACAGGAGGGAGGGATGCCATCCCACCGTCGGCAAGTCTGGCACTCAGTCAGAGACCCAAGCAGAGCGCCCAGCACGCCTGAGCCGGGGACGTGAACCTGGAGTCCGAAGGGTCTAAAACCTGCTGAAGTTTGCAAAACAAAGTTCAGAAAGACAGCAGCCTAGAGCAGCACTGTCAGGACGGGGTCACCCGTGGGCATTCACGGCCATGTGAGCCAACCAGCCAGGGCTGAAGAAAGCGTGCCCAAAAATAGGAAGAAACAGTACCCAACCATCACGAAGGGCCGTGAACAGCGCCCGCCCGCCCGCCCTGGTGCTGGGGAGTGCAGGCCGCTTCCCGAGATGCAGCGCTGCCCGGCCATGGCCTGCCTGCTCCTCAGGTCCAGCCCCGCGTCATGCTCTTCCCACGGAGGGAGCTGCACTCCGGAACAAAGCGCCTCACGTACAGAAAAATGCAAGTCAGCATCTAACAAGGAAAAACCTGCCATGTCACAAGTGCTCAGCATACAAAGCAACGCAAAACGTAATCAACAGAAAGGAAGAAAATCCATCAAAACTTATCAAGAACTAACACAGCTACGAGAATTACCAGATTGAACCATTAAAGCATTCTCATAATAGTATTTAATTTTTTCAAAAAGGTAAGAGGCCACAGAATGATTATGCATTTAGAAGCATGGAAGATATTCAGCCCAAATAATACTTCTAGAGATAGAAACGACAATGTCTGAAAAAATATACTACATGGAATAAAAGACCAATTATATATGCAAGAGAGTAGTGGAAGGAAAAACACAATAATTCTATCCAAAGTGAAAGAAAGACTTTAAAATAACCATCCTATCACAACTATGGGCTACAGCACATGTAAATAAAGTCCCTAAAAATGGATGGCACAGAGAAAAAGGAAAAAAACAGATTGTTGTAAAACTTCATGATCAAATATTGTCCAAATTAGAGGAAAATTATAAATTTCCAGATCCAAGAGGCTGAATGAAGTCAAACACGACTTTTTTTTTTTTTTTTTTTTTTTTTGAGACAGGGTCTCACTTTGTAGTTCAGGCTGGCTCTGAGCTCACTATGTAGCCCAAGCCTGGAACTCAGCAATCCTCCTGTCTCTGCCTCCCAAGTGCTGGGATGACAGGTGTGAGCCACCACGCCTGGCAGGGATATGTGGTATTGATTGCTGGTGGGTGTAAGTCTCCACGCCCAGCATTGTATGTGGTTACCGGGGATGGAACTCAGGACCTTGCGCTTGCGAGACAGGTGCCGGAACCACTAAGCTAACCCTCCGGCCCTCAAACACGATTTTAACACACATCATAATCAAATCACCCAGGAGAGCAATATCTCTCAATATGACCACCTTTGAAAAGTCATTCTGTATAAATACAAAATTTAAAATGTGAATAAATATGTACTTGCCCTTTCCCCAAACAAAAATAATCTTTATCAATGACTTTGCACAGTTAATTTCTAACATAAAGTTTCATAAGTGTTTTAATATTTCAGAGTACGATCTAATAAAAATACACGTATCAAGAAAAAGTATAGTACCTAGTTTTATCTTAAGGTTCTTTACATTTTCAAGTTCTTGCTCCAACTCCATTATGTTGTATTCCACTGATGAAGACATCCCTATTCAATGCAAAAATATTTAAAATTAAAACCCCACTGTACAGGTAGTATTCTAATTAAAAATAAATAAATTTGCTAATTCTGATTATTGAGAATAAAAGCAAATGTTGCTATGACTCAGAAAACTATATTCACATCTTTATTTAAAACACCACGCTCTTATGGATTAAAAACTAGGGATTTACAAGAACTGGGGATATAGCTCAGTGGTGCCGTGCCTTCCTAGCAAATGCAAGGTCCCAAGTTTGATTCCTGATACTAGGAAAAAAACAAACAAAAAAAAACAAAACTACATTTCCAAGATATCTTAAGTCAGATAAATGCTTACTTGAGCTAACACAAGAGTATTACACACTTCTTACAGGCAATGGGAAGGATCCCAGGTCCTCTTCTCTGCCCTCCCCAAAGGGACAACCATTACCAGTGCAGTGAGTACTTTCAATCTTTCCTTATATGTAAATTTAATTTCTATGACACATTTGTGTTTCACTGTATATTTTACAGATGGGATCCAGTCCAACGCATTACTTGGTCACTGGCTGCCCATGCCAGTGCTGCCTCCACCTGACAGACAGGGCCACTCCATAATAGCTGAGTAACTTTCCATAATACTGATGCACTAGTTTTACTCAGAATTATTCCACTGGTAACTATTCAGGTTTTCCTACATTTCCTGTCACTACAATTATACAATAAATATTCCTCTACGGATATCCATTACTTACAAAATTCAGATGAATGAGAAGATATGACCATTTTTAGTTTTAAGAAACATTTAAAAGTTATACTCCCTAAATATTGTCATTTACAGTAAAAAAAAAAATATGGCTTTTGGAAGTACCTATTTTTCATTATCTTCCTCTGTACTAGATACAATTCTGTAATTTAGCCACTATCATGAGTGAAAAAACATTTTCTGATTATTACTTTCATATGAATTTCTCTAAATGTTTCATGTTTATCATGGATTCTCCCTATTCATATTTTGTTTGTTTCTCTAATCGTTTGTATACTATTGCTTTATTTGGTTTGATCTGTTAAATTCTTTTCTTTTCCGAGACAGGGTCTCGCTTTGTAGTTCAGGCTGGCCCCGAGCTCACTATGTAGCCCAGGCAAGCCTCGAACTCAGCCATCCTCCTGCCTCTGCC
The DNA here is from genome assembly GCA_004025085.1 of Thryonomys swinderianus. Lineage (NCBI taxonomy): Eukaryota > Metazoa > Chordata > Mammalia > Rodentia > Thryonomyidae > Thryonomys > Thryonomys swinderianus. The sequence goes on along the minus strand of PVIC010052579.1, from coordinate 3,852 downwards.
TCCCGAGTGCTGGGTTTACAGGAGTGTGATACCACACTTGGCTTGATCTGTTACATTTTGAAACCGACAAATGAAACCCCCAACACAGTTGGGCTTTCATCACATTTCTTCAGTTTTTAAAAAGGTTTTTTCCTTATGAATTTGTATTTCTCTACTACGGTCTTTCTTTGTTGTACCTCTAAGATGCTTACATCGTCCTATGAATCATATCTTTTAATACTATAATGACCCCCTCTGTCTTTAATGTTTTACAATTTGAATTGTTTTGTGGACTTTAAATTCTACTTTTCAGGGCTCCATAGTGAGCTCAGGGCCAGCCTGAACTACAAAGCGAGACCCTGTCTCAAAAAAATAAACAAATTCTACTTTTCATTTTCACTTTCTTGTTTGCTTATTTACATATACCCATTCTTCATTTTACTCTTCCTTTCATTGTCTGTATTTGAGGTTTCACTGGCATCAGCTAGAGCTCACTGGTTAAAAGCCGCTCCAAACGACTCTCAAGGTAAAACAGAAAAGGAATTCCTGCCCTATCAGACCAAGAAAGGCTCCAAGGAGGAAAGTCAAGGAAGCTCCCGAAGCAGAGCAGTCAGTGCCGCTCTTCCCCGCCCCTGTGAAGGGAGGAGCAGGGCCCTACGTGGGCGAAATTCTCCTCTGTCTGCTGTCGCTGTTCACACCTGGTTGGGTCAAACGGTCTTTGAAACATAGCAGAGAAGGTGGAAGGCTCAGTCCTTTCTGTTCTTGGAAACGCAGACCCACAGTCCAGAGGAGCTGAGAAGGGAGCTCTGACCGGGTCTCTGCCAGAGAGACTTGGCAACACGCAGCTGGACACAAGGAGGCCGGCAGGCCCGGACAGAGCCTGCAGCACCGGGATAAATGCCGCCCCCCACAGGAGGGCCAGAAGCCCCTTCTCTGTGGAGCCGCACGGTCCAGGCAGAGCCAGTTTCCTGAGGCAATTACTGTCCCCTTTGCATCTCTTTTTCTCATCTGCCAACTGTGAAAGACAGAGAAATCCAGCGCCTTCTCTTCTGGGGAACTTGAGGTCTCAAATGCACAGAAATGTTACACAGTATTTCCAGAGCTCATTAATCATTTTACCTGTTAATATATAATTGCTATTTTCAGGAGAGTGGGAATAAAGATAGTACAGAAACACTTGGGTCACGTGACCCCCCACGCTACTAAATTTTTTTTTTCTTTTTTTTGAGACAGGGTCTCACTTTGTAGTTCAGGCTGGCCCTGAGCTCACTCTGTAGCCCAGGCAAGCCTCGAACTCAGCAATCCTCCTGCCTCTGCCTCCCAAGTGCTGGGATGACAGGCGTGAGCCACCACGCCCCGCACTGTGGTATGTGGTGTTGATTGCTGGTGGGCGTGAGTCACCACGCCCAGCATTGTATGTGGTTACCAGGATTGAACTCAGGACCTTGTGCCTTGTGAGGCAGGCGCCGAACCGCTGACTAAATCTCCAGCCCCTCACGCTACTAAATTTTAACTACTAATCTAGTTCTAAATTTCTGGCCACCAAAGCAAAAGGAAAAGCAATTAAGTTATAAAATTAATGGGCATTTTCATTCAATAAGGAGATTGAGATAAGACAGCATAGCAATGTAAGACTTTCATATATCTCTGAATCAAAACTGAAGCAATGTTTGTGATAATAATATTTCACTTGTCAACCCAATTCTTTATGAATTACACAGTGTATATCTGTAATTACTACTCATTTAATGTCTATATTCCATTAATTTAAAAATTCCAAACTATACTTCATTCTCTATACTTATAAAGAAGTATTTTTCCATATTTATAAAGAAGTCTTTTTCCAGTAACTAGCTCAACACTAGAAAAAATAATCTGATGAGTATTCAGAATTTTGAAAGGAAATGGATATCAGAAAAGACAATATTACTGATGCCAATTTGAAATTAAGTGAAAAGACATAAATGCTTACTTTGTGGGTATGTCTACAAAGCTCAATACAAGTGTCTAGACCATTCAATGTACACTTTTTCAAAGGAAAATACTGAAGTGACATTTCTAAAATGCTGTGCTTTTATTTCAGGTGACCCAACTCTAGGCACACAATGAGTGATTAGTAGATACTGATTGGACACAAAAATAAGAGATATACTTCTATTGTCTGAAATAAGTCATGCTTTTATTAAATGACTAGATACTGCTGGAATAATACATTATTCAAGGACATTACCATCCTCTATTACATGGTAATATATTAAATATCTAAGTGAAAAAAATAAGCTTTTGTGGAACAGACTATTTCCTAATATAAGTGACCAGAAAGAGAGACTGGCTATTTGGGGGAAATACTAGAATAGTATATAAGAAATAAGAAATACTAGACTAGTATGTAAGTTATACCAAAAAATGAAAATATCAGGAGAAACTGGATTATCATCACTTTATTTTTAAACATCTAAAATGCTCAATGTCAGCATTGTCTAGTCAATAAACCAAATTGGTAGACAAAACCTGTTTAGACAAGTCATAAAAAATAAAAAGGGATTCTCCAAGAAAACCACAAAGCAGCTCATTTAAGGTCAATTTAACGGTATTATTCTGTTTTTCTTCCAGCCTCGACATAGGATTTCACGACCTCAAAGGAAATTGTCAGAGTATCTATTTGCATTCCCCCAGGTGATTGGCAGTTCAACACCAATTAGTTCAAAATTACACTGTTACTAGCATGCAATAAAAACAACACCTTTCATCTTTCTTACACAGGTAAGAATACCTTCAGCGCCAATAACTTTGATCAAGTAAGTATTTTTGATCCTGCCCCACCCGTCTCTTTGGATTCAGGAAAACTAATAGCTGAAGGTAAATTTTCCCAGCTTTATTCTTAAGCTGAAAAACTAATGTGGTATTAAAAATATTTTGCTTCCAAGATAACAGAATTTCCCAAAGTGAAGCATTTCCTCAATAACTAAAGTCCCTATACCTTTTTTTAAATATAAAAGACAGTACATAAGACAGTCTTTTCATGTTAAAGGGCAGAGGCCAATTATTTAATTTAAAATATAAAATGTACTTTAAAATAAATATACCCTGCCAATTAGACGTGTAAAGATTCAGATACTTTGATGTCATAAATTTAACTCTCTAAACAACTCAGTATTTCAATATATGTCCTAAACTTCTTCATAGTAATACTATTTGGAATTAGAGAACTCCTGTATATGCAGGGTTTTTTATGATTAACTTTTTAAGTTAGCATCTAACCAAAAAATGTTTGTTTGGTTAGAAAATCTTATCTAAATAACTTTCAAAAAACTGATTTGACCAATGTGATCTCTAACCTTAGGAATGGGTCACCCAGGCACTGGTGATTGGTTCCACTCACTCAGAAAAACAAGTCTGTTACTGCAGCCTGAGACCTCTTAACACCTCCCACAGCAAACAGTGCTGTCTCCCAAGCAAACACACCTTGCTGTGCACCACAGAGCCAGGAAGATGTGCAAGCCGAAGTCTGAGCCCAAATCTCTGCTACATCTATTTTGTGGGGGCCAAACTCTTGCTTCCTACAGAGGAGACTAACAGCCTATACATGGAAACAGTCACAGTGCTAATGTTTATTAAAATAGCAATTTCTATTTACTTCTGACAAAGCCACCAAAAAATAGCTAATTATGTTTTGTTTTTTTTTTTTTTTCTTTTGAGACAGGGTCTCGCTTTGTAGTTCAGGCTGGCCCTGAGCTCACTATTGTGCCCAGGCAAGCTGCCGCGAACTCAGCAATCCTCCTGTCTCTGCCTCCCGAGTGCTGGGATTACAGGCGTGAGCCACCACGTCCGGGGCATTGTGGTATGCGGTGTTGATTGTTGGTGGGCGTGTCT
>PVIC010052578.1:0-12127 GCA_004025085.1 Thryonomys swinderianus | reverse complement strand
AGGCTGGCCCTGAGCTCACTATGGTGCCCAGGCAAGCTGCCGCGAACTCAGCAATCCTCCTGTCTCTGCCTCCCGAGTGCTGGGATTACAGGCGTGAGCCACCACGTCCAGCATTGTGGTATGCGGTGTTGATTGTTGGTGGGCGTGTCTCCATGCCCAGCATTATATGTGGTTACCGGGGATCAAACTCAGGACCTTGCGCTTGCTTGTAAGGCAGGCGCCGGAACCACTGAGCTAACCCTCGGGCCCTCTTCTTCTTTTTCTTTTATCCTTTTGGGTGCTGAGCATTAAACTTGGGGCTTCGCACCTGCTAAGGCCTTGTGCAAGCTCTGAGCTATGCTCTAACCCCAGGACAGCCACTTTTTGAAAGGATGCATAGGGACTGGTAGATAAGGGGCAGAGAGAGGATCATCTATGATGCAGGTCTTATAATGCTTTCCCATTTTTGAATCACTTGAATGTATTATTTATTCAAAGAAATAGGGCTGAAAATGTAGCTCAGTAGCTACACCTGCCTAGCATGTAGAAGATTCAGTCTAATCCCCCATATGGTGAAAGAAAAAACAGAAGGAAGAAGAAGAAGAAAGAAACTGTTTTTCTAACACTTCTTGTAAAAATGTCCGAAAAGAAAAGAAAATTTGCAAAGATGCTGCAAAGTTGAAAGAATTTTACAATGAGACTCCAAATACCCATCACCTGGATTTCTCTATTAGCACATAGCATTATCACATCCATCAGTTATCCACCCATTGATCCCTCTGATTTGTTAATTTGTTTCCTCTTCTCTCTCTTCCTCTCTATCTCTGTGCGCTGGACTGTGTGGGTGAGTGTGTGTGTGTGTGTGTGTGCTCGCACACACGCACATGCACACACATTTTGTTGGGAACTGAAGCCAGGGACTTGAGCATGCTAGGCAAGCATTCTAGCACTGAGTTATGTCCCCAGTTTTTCTAAATAATTATACAGAATACAGCTTCCAAAGCCCCTCGTGTTTAGCCTTCTCTTTTTCCTGTGACAGTGAGATGATGGTCAAGACCCAAGTCCCTCATGGAGGCCTGGAAGTCTATTTCTAAATCATCCTCCGGAGTGATTTAGAAATCCCTCCAGCATTTGGGAACTTGTGACCCGCATTTAGTCAAAAGTCAGCCAACTTCATGGGCCAGAGATTTAGCTCAGTGGTTCCAGCACCTGCCTCACAAGCACAAGACCCTGAGTTTGATCCCAGTAACCACATAGAATGCTGGGCATGGTGACTCACGCCCACCAGCCATCAATACCACATACCACATGCCAGGCGTGGTGGATCACGCCTGTAAACCCAGCACTCAGGAGGCAGAGGCAGGAGGATTGCTGAGTTCCAGGCTTGCCTGGGCTACATAGTGAACTGAGGGCCAGCCTGAACTACAAAGTGAGACCCTGCCTCAAAAAATAAATAAATAAATAAATAAATAAATAAATAAATAAATAAATAAATAATAAATAAAAGTCAGCCAACTTCAGCTGGAACTCTTGTCTTGTCTGAAAGTTTGCTGCTGTCTCACACACACACACACACACACACACACACACGCACACACGTCTCTCCAAGAAAGTTCTTTTCACACTGGGGCCAAACAGACTCCAGACCCACCCCCCATTCTGGCCACTCTCTTCACCAGGACACACTTTGGTGCCTCATCAGGACAATATCTAATATGGTCCCAGAGCAGGACACAGTTGCCCGGAGAAGGGACTTCTGCTTTCATCCCTCCCAGAGCAAGAAACTTCTCTCCTATGTTTCAGTCTGTGTTTGTCCTTTCTACCAAGAAAGGCAGGACATTCTGAAATGAGATAGTTGGTGTATTTGCCACAGACATCTTGTTCACTATGCCAGAGCAGATTGCCAGAGCAGCTCTTGAACTGGGAGGTGTTTGTGTCCCCCTCTCACCGCATTTACCCTTCTCTTTTTCCTGTGACAGTGAGATGGTGGTGAAGAGGATCGTGACAGTGGAAAACACTGTGAGGGACCTTGGTGCACATCAGGCTTATTCCAGGCTCATTATTTTGTATCCATTCATTTTACTGCCACAACAATCCTGAAGAGTCGGTACTAGTAGCTTCAGTTTTTACAGATGAAGCAACTGAGGCACAGAGGAATTAAGTAACTTACCCAAAGGGATATAATGTTTTCTTTTTAGTCACCACCACTGATGAACAAACACAGGACACTTGTGAATACTGAAGCACCGCTCTTAATTTCCTGGAGGTGCCCACTGTCAAATCCTGTAACACAGACCCTCCTGGCTAAGCTACCTGTGCTCTTGGCCTTTCCTGGTAACTAATTCCCATTGTCAAACTCAACAGTCCTCCTCCCCCCTCTCTCAGGAACTTGCTGAATGACTAGAGACAACCTGATCATGATATATGGCAGACTTAAGAACTTTATCTCACTCCACAAATTACCTGACAAGACTTAGTCTAGGGCCGGAGGGTTAGCTCAGTGGTTCCGGCGCCTGCCTCGCAAGCGCAAGGTCCTGAGTTCGATCCCCCGTAACCACATACAATGCTGGGCGTGGAGACACACCCACCAACAGTCAACACCGCATACAATGCTGAACGTGGTGGCTCACACCTGTAATCCCAGCGCTCGGGAGGCAGAGACAGAAGGATTGCTGAGTTCGTGGCGGCTTGCCTGGGCACCATAGTGAGCTCAGGGCCAGGCTGAACTACATAAGCGAGACCCTGTCTCAAAAAAAAAAAAAAAAAAAAAAAGACAGTCTAAGGGTGGCCTGGCCTGGTTCAGTCCCCTGCTTGGGGGACAGAGTGGGGGTTGATCTTAAGATATTTGGGGCTCCTTATTGAGAACTCCCAAAAAGCCCTAGGTTTGAGCCATGAGCCACAGTGTTGTGGAACTGAGAACTTTACAAAGGGTCCTGAAGGTATTGATGGAAGGAGAGAGAGTTGGGGACTCCTCTGAGATGAGGGATGCCAGGTAAAACATGGGGTGCTTTGTCACACTTGAGTTTTAGATAGAGACCACATAGTGCTCTTCGTAGTCCAGGCTGACCTCGAACTTGCCGTGATCTTCCTGCCTCAGCCTCCCAAGTGTTGGGATTACAGGTGTGCACCACCACGCCAAGCTTCTTATTCTCCCTAGTTTTTCCTACCCACAAAAGAATCACATTCAGGGTGCAAATTCAGACACCACAGGAAGTCCCTCCAGAGGTAACTACTATGAACAGTTTGATGTGTCTCCCTCCAGATTTTTCTCTATAAATTTTATCATATCCTCATATCACTGCCACAAACAGCACTGTGTTGTTCAGGCTGTTCTAAAACTTAGTTACGTGTTCCTATTCTCTCAGGTTGCTCTGCGTCATTCTTTTTTAATATTTTTAAATTTTTTAACTGATACATAATAATCTGCACATGTCTGTGTGACCTTCCAATACACGATACACACATATAATATGTACTGATCAGATCTGGGAGACAGACCTATCCCTCACCTCAGGCATCTGTAATGTCTTGTGTTGGGAACATTTAAAATTCTTTCTACCGTCTATTTTGAAATACACAATTAATTGTCAACTCCAGGTTTCCTACTGTCAGAAGAAAAGTCACCGTCTGCCCCTGGAGACCTCTGGTGATTGTTTAGGGCCCTCTGAGTCCCTCTGAGTGCGCTGGACACTGAAAGGCTGAGACACACTGCGCATGACTGTGACTCGGGTGCCGAACTCCCTGGGGCTGATCTATTGACCCCTTCACCTTTTGCAGGGAGGGAGACGGGAGGAGAACCACTGAAACGGGCTCCAGAGGGTGGGATGTTCCTGGTGCCTGGATGGGGAGGGCAGTATCCCGAGAGCCTCAGTCAGAGGCCCCCGGGTCACTACTTCCAAGGAGAGACCCTCTGACTCAGGCCAGGGGCTCATCTCCTAGCACCCTCATCGGATCACCTGATGCCAGCACTGCCCAACCCCTGGGCAATACCGCCAAGAGCCTCCTGGCCTCAAACGGGTTGGGCAGCATTCACTTCCCGCCGCTGTCCTCCCAACCTGCTCAGTCATTAGGAAATGCCTCCCTGGCCGGCGCGGTGACAGCAGCGGGAGGAGATCGTTCTGCCAGCCCAGCACCTCTGGGTGGCTCCCAACTGCTCTGAGGCGGCCCCAGGTAGACGGATGCTACTGCCGCAGATCTCAGCTGAGGTGAGTCTGGGGCCGGGCTGGGGGTGGGGAAGGACTGTGACAGTGTTTGGGGCTGAAGCTGGAAGGATGGGGGGCAGAGGCAGACAGAAGGGAGGGAAGCCAGGAGGAAGAGAACGTGTGTGGTGTTTACGGGTGGGGAGGTAGTTCTAGCTGAAACCACAGGGTTTGTACTGGGGCTCTGGGAGGGAACCCTAGGCGCCTAGAAATCTCTGTCTCTGAATGAGGATGGTTGCTCTGGGCTGGTGACCACTGTTCCTCTTTTCACATCCTCAAGATGGGCTGCTCCTCTGGAGGAGGCTGGACACTGGGATTTCCTGAGGTCCCCTCCCTTGAGCTGGCCATCGTCTTCTCCCCGCCTTACAAGTGACCAGAGGGACACTCTTGTCTAGGGCCACTCTGAGCAGGGAAGTTTGCGCAGCCACTTTTCTATCCGCGCTTCTTCATTTACTGCTTTGACCAGAGTCTGGAGATCCCCGCTCGAGGCCCATCCGGAGCACATCAGGCTGTGCTGGGTTTGAATACTGAGTCTTCCCCATGCTGGGAGAGGGACTTGAGCAAGTTACTTCACCTCAGCCCTGAGCCTCAGTTTCTTCATCTGTAAAACAGAGATAATACCTACCTCCCAAAGAAGCTGTTGTCAGGATTCAGGGAGGAAGAGATGCAGTGCCAAGCGCATAATTAGTGTTCAATAAATGGTTGCTGTTATAATTATTTATCATTAGCTCAACAGTGGTCCCAATTGGCTAGGAAGGCCTTCCAATCCTCCTCTTCCCCCAGTTTCCCGAGGCCACTACAGGGACACCTTTAGCATACAACGTCTTGTATTCTATGTAAATAGTTGGCATACAAATTAAAGCACATGTTCCTTGCATTTCTTCTGCTGCGGTCTCACGTACATAAGCCTTTAACCCAGACTCAGGCCCACCTGATGGTCTCAAGGATGGGAAAAGGATGGAACAAAGAGAAAGGGAAGATGCAAGGAAAAGACAGAGATGGGGGAGAAAAGAAAGTGGGGAGGGAGGTGGCATTGTCCACATACGAATGCCATGGCCCTTCTGAAGCATGTAAAATTGAAAGGATTGTATGTACAGAAAGAGGCCAGCAAGGTGGGGCCAGGAAGTCTCTTGCACTCCTTGAACTCCCGTTCTCCTAGAACTCAGGCAAGAAATCAAACTGGGCATGGTGTATTCCTGTAATCCCAGGACTCTGGAGGCTGAGGCAGGAGGATCACTCTGAGTGTCTCAAACGCAGGGAGGGGAGCGAATCATTCCCCTTCTCTAGACCTAAATCCACTCTTCTACAAAGCTAAGAGAGTCAATTTAATGATCACAGACGTGTCTTCCCCCTAATATTCTCTTATTTACTTTTATTCTCTTGCCTCTCTCCACCCCCACATTTTATTTTTCTAAACAACCCAAGCTCTTGATCACCAATCTTCTTTGAAAAAAATCTTTTTCAAGAGAACTTATCAATGTCCTCTAGGCTCTAAATTTCATGAGGGACTTTCTTATCACTGCTTATCCTCAGTGTTGTAAGCTCTATATTTAGTAAATAGCAATGCTCAGTAAATATCTGATGAATGGGTGGGTGGACGGATGGAGGAATTGCTACCCTACACCTATAGGAAGATATCAAACGCAAGAGAATGTTAGCAGTTGGTTGGTTTAAGAAAATCATGGTCACCCTGGTAACAGTTATGTTTAGTTAGACGTCTGCAAGTGTATTATGAAATGAAAACAGAATTACCAGAACCTTCACTTTAATTTTTGGCCTTATCCATCACTTACCTAATCTGCTTTCACCTTGTTCAGTTATTCTGAGATGAGCTGCTGTCTACCAAGGGGATGTGACTTTTTAGACAATATGCAGGACAGGAGTCTCCAAGCCCCCTTGGAGAGGGGAGGACTTGGCCTGCCTTAGCAGCATCGCCTGCCGTTATGGAGCCCTTACTGTATGTCACACTCCCCGATCACATTAGCTCACTTTGATTCTCCAGCGAGGCTGGGAGGGAGGCCATACTATTGTTTCCAGCCTCATTGTACAGAAAGGAAGCTGAGGCTCAGCAAGGTCAGACACCTCAGTCGGCGTCATGCAGACAGCAGGGGACTTGAACTCAGCTCCATCTTTGAGTCCTTGACCACCACACACACACATGCGGGGCCATGCTGGCATGTCAGAGATCACAGCTGGAGACCTCTGCAAATGTTTGGGGCCTCCTTCATGGTCCCAGGATTCCTGTCACCACCTCCACATGTTTTTACTCTTTCTTAGTTGTGGGACATTTCTCTAACTTGATAAAACGAACTTGGAACCAACCCAAAAGAGAGGAGAGATTCCAAACAATTTGCGATCTTCATAATCTGTCCTTCCTAGAAGTTAATCTCATTTCCATCATGTCATTCATCAGGCCTGAGGGCCATCACATAGCTGTGTTTTGTCAGTGTGTCCTAGGGCTTTTAGTCTGTCATTGATGGAAATTTGCATCAATAATAAGCAATCAGTTTCCTCCCAAAAGAGGTTATTGTAGATAAACTCAGATTGCACGGTTGTGATACTTCAAAAATGAAGACACTGTGCTTGGGCCTGACCCCACATCCAAGATGGTGTTTCCCCTTCAAAGTTGCTGGTGTTTCTGTGGAGAGAATCTTGGGGGTCTGGCCTTCGCTCTTGGCTACTGTTTAAAACCCAGTCACATTAATGACTCTGTCCCTTTGAGTCAAATAACAACAAGCCACCAGATCACTCTTTTGTTTCCTCACCGTCCTTGGATCCCACTGATTTTGGTGGCCATTTCCAACACACAGGACAGATCCTCCAGGGGTCTGAAAACCTGCCTTTGCTGAGGTTACTCAGAAGGTTCTCTGACTGTCTCCTATAAAAAGAACGTGAAGAATGACTGCACTCGGCCTGGTGGGTGTGTGGTGACACTGACGGCCAGCAGGCATTGGCGTGTGTACATTCTTAGCTTTATTTTGAAGACAGTCATTGTTTTATAGCCACGCTTAGTACAGAGTAATGCGCTTCAATGGCTGGAGGAGATAGCATGAATCAGCCTACCCAGCTGAGGAGGGAGGCTGCGAGGTAGCAGAAAGTGGAAAATGGCCTCAGCAGGTAGAAGGCTGGGCTGAGGCTGGGTGGGCATCTTCTCAGCTCCCTCTCTGTCCCAGGACTGGGTCTTCTTCCTGCCTTCACTTGGGCAGCGAATGAGGAAGAGGTGAGGCGGTGAGCTCGCCATGAGCACTTGTCACGCTGAGGTGAGGCGTCGGGTATGTCAGGTGCCCCGCACACTTCCTCCAGCGGCCGGGGGGCTGGGCTCTGTCACCTCCCGATCCGCCTGTCTAGATGGCGGCTTATCTCCTCTTCCGCTCTGAGGCTCCAGAGCGGCTCAATTCAGTTAGGCCACCGAAGAGAAGCGGCAGAAGTAGAAAGAAAGGGAGCAATTGGACCAGGTGGAAAGCAGGTGCTGGGCCTGGGCGGGCAGTGGGAGGGCTGGAGTCTGGAAGGAGGAGGCAGAGGCCCAAGGCTCGCTAACCCTGCACTGTCCCCTCCGCAGCTAAGCCCTGCCTGCCTTGAGCGGCCATGTCTGAAGGGGAGAGCAAGGATAGCTCGGGCAGCGAGTGCCCCGTGTGCTACGAGAAGTTCCGGGACCTGGACGGGGCCAGCCGGACGCTGAGCTGCGGCCATGTGTTCTGCCACGACTGCCTGGTCAAGTACCTGCTCTCCACCCGGGTGGACGGGCAGGTGCAAAGGACCATCGTCTGCCCCATCTGCCGCTACGTCACCTTCCTCAGCAAGAAGAGCTCCCGCTGGCCCTCCATGCTGGACAAGAGCTCCCAGATCCTGACTGTGCCCGTGGGGCTGCCCGTGCCCCTGGCCTGCGTCCCCTCCCCAGATCGCACGGGCCACACAAACCCCCTGGCCATCTCCCAGCCAGTCTGGAGAGCATCCTCGAGCCAGGGGGCCCAGCTGTCTTTGGACCTACTGCCCAGCCTGCCCCGAGAGTCACAGGTCTTCGTCATCAGCCGCCACGGAATGCCCCTGGGGGAGCAGGACAGCGTGCTGCCGCGGCGCAGCCTGGCTGAGCTCTCCGAGGTGTCCCCCGCCCCCAGCGCCGCCCGCTCCTTCTGCTGCCGGTCGCGGGCCCTCCTGCTCATCACGCTCATCGCAGTGGTGGCTGTGGTAGCGGCCATCCTGCCCTGGGTGCTGCTGGTGAGGAAGCAGGCGTGAGTGGTGGCCCCTGGCGAGACAGCATAAGGAACCCCGGCCTGAATGCTGCGCTGGCAGCTCCCCTGCCCGTGGCCGAGGTGGCCAGGCCTGGCCCGGGACAGACACGGTGCAACCAAGCTCTGAGGCAGGACTGGGGCAGAGAGGGGTGCGGGGTGGGCTGGATTGGAAGTATGCTGGCTTTCTCCTCAGCTACACACACACACACACACACACACACACACACCAGCGTGGGCAAGACAGGGAGCCTGGGGGGCTGCAGATCTCTGAGGCTAGAACAGAGCGGAGAGGCCCAGGCGCCTCCATGTGTATTCTTGGCAAATACTCACCCCTCCTCTAGTCTGGAACTGGGAAGATGGCTGGTCACTGCCCTCTTCCGGGCACCTTACCTGCCAGGTGACCGACCTGAAGCCAGGAGGGGAGTGGGAAGCCGTGCTGCCCTAAGGCCTGCTCCTGGGGGCCCAGTGGTAGACCTTGTTTGGGCCAAAATTCCCACTTGGGGCATTTCTACCTTGTTCCCAGGAAGGAATAGAAGGTTGATGCAGGAGCGTGGGCAATGGTTTCCTAGAACCTCAGCCCTGCACTTGACCCTGTCGCACCCCTCCCCTGTCCTCCCTGCGTCCAACCCACAAGTTGGAGTCATGTTTCTGAGTGAGAAGCTGATCTCGGAGGCAGTGGGTTTCTGGAAAAGCAACACTGAGGGAGAGAGCAGAGAGGACCTTGGGAAACAGGGCTGTCAACTGAGGCCCAGGTCAATAAAATGGCCACAGGCAGACCCAGGTTTCTCTGAGCACTCCAAGCCAAGGAGCGGGCCAGATTATGAGTCTTGGGGTTCTCCAGATTGGAGCAGAAGGTAGGGAGTGGAGGGGATGCTTGACAAGGTGAGACCTGAGTCACCTGAGAATTATATGGGCAAATTAACCCCTGGGGGCTCCCGCCTCCCTCCCTGTCAGAGCCTCCTCCTCGTGACCCAGCCACTCATTAGAGGCCACACCAGCCCGGCCAGTTTCCCAGGCAGATTCTCAGGCTGAGCTGGGTGAGGAAGGGTGGGGAAAAGACCAGCCATCAGGGACTGCTGTCTTCACAAGTGCTCAGAGCCAGGTGCTGCCAGCTGCTGCCACCAGGGCCTGTTTATCTGGGGCCCACAACTGGACGATCCTGGAGACCCCCGAAGAGACACCAAGAAGATCTCCAGACTGGGTCAGACTAGGCCTCCTCTGAGAAACAAGTAGTTGGAGCAGTCACTGGCTGTTAATTGAGGCCTGCATACAATCAAGGCCTTGTATCAGTATAACAATAACAGACTCTCCAGCTCTGGTCATAAATGGGTGAGGTAAATACCTCAGGGCTTTAGCAGCCGAGCCTCCACAATCTGTACCTCCCCGTATCCAAGTTTGCTACCTGCAGGGAAAGAAAAAGCACTAACCCTCTTATCTAGCTCCAAAGAGTCTGTAGTGGCCCCATCATTTGGACCTCAGTATGGAGTGGGGCATACATCACAGGGGATATTTCCAACATGGAGGGACTGCTTTAGAGCACTGATAGGCTTCCTTACATTCTTTCCAACACTAGACAAGAGTGCGAGTGCTATGAGGGTGTGGGGGGATTCAGGGGCAATATTTATTATAGAAGCAAAAATAATATTAATTTTGAAAAGACTCTAATGAGTGTGTCTTCATCTCAGCCAGGCTGCTTTAAACATTGTCATAAACTTCTAGGAACCCAATTTAAGTCTTTTCAGCTGCTATTATATTTGCCAAGAGTTTCTTTCAAAAAACCTACAGTGTTTTCATATCCTTTACTTGCGACTTGTAGATGACCCTTCTTTTATTTTCAAAGAATGTCAAAAGCTATTTTTTAAATAAAGCTGTGTATTTTCTCAAAGATTCTAGAGACATTGTAACGCATGTGGGAAGCTCCAGGGTTGGACCGATTGGGTAATTCATGTTAGATAAGAAAAGACAGTTGGAAAACAAAAACATAAATGAGCCTTTAACATTGCTTCAACCAACCTTGTAAAAAATATATATATATAAATTAAAATTCTGCTGGCGTTCTATTTTTACCCATTAGCTTGTCAAACCCACTGAGGCTGAGGGAGGCAAGTGAACTGTCGATGAGAATCTATCTTGGTCAAATCTTTGTCAAGAGATATTTGACACTGTTTGTTGTAGTAAAGGATTAGAAAAACCCTAATTGTTAATCAGTAGACGACCAGTAGCCGAGCGTGACAGCACACACCTGGAACTCCAGTACCCTCAGAGGCTGAGGCAGGAAGTTAGAGCCCACCCTAGGCAACTTCACAAATTAGTGAGGCTCTGTCTCAAAATCAAAAATTAACACAAAGGGCCGGGGATGTAACTCAGTGTGAAAGTCTTGAGTTCAGTCCCCAAGACGACAACAAAAAGAAGGACTCTGGATGACACAGAAAATCCCTGAAATACAGTGACAAATGGAACAAGTCAGGTGGGAAAGAATGGGCACCAGATACTACAATTTATGCAGAAAGAGGAGGAAATGAGAATTTACAATCCTGTCTGCTTATTTCTGGATAAAGAAATTGGGAAGATACACACAAAACCAATAACAATGGTCATGTATGGAAGGAGATGAGAAACTGATAGAACGCGCGAGTTTTCATTTTACCTTTCATGCTTTTCTATTTTAAAGCCAAATAAGTGTATCATCTGTTGAAAAATTAAATTGAGAACTGAAAGTGTGGTTCAGCTGCAGAGTTTGTGCTTAATGTGCACAAAACCTTAAGTTCAGTTTGCAGGATGCATGGGACACATACACACACACACACACACACACACACACACACTGAATCAGACTGAAAAAATTAGAAGCTAAAGATGACTTCAGTGTACACACCCATTGACTGACAGGAAGACTCCCAAGATCACCGGAGAACTGACAAACCACCGGACCTGTGCTTCAGGAGTATCCGGGTCATGGCTCCTGAGCTGGTTTATCTGGTTGGAAGTATGACCTCTTATGCTTAATACGCACCCAAGAACTAAGGCAAGGAGCTTAATCTTGGTGGTGCTGTTTCTGTGGGTTTCTTTGGTCCTCATCACTTGATTCTCCTTCCTCTATCTTTGTTTCCTTCTTAAATAAAATTTTTTGCCTTAAGCAAACACATTAGGTTAGGGCACTATAGGATGATAACATCAGGTAGAGGATGACAGATCAATAGGTAGACAGGTAGATAGGTAGATAGATAGACACTAGCTAGCTACATGGAAGGAAGGACACAGGGTTAAATCTAAAGTCTGTTGTTCCCTTCCTGCCTTTGTCCAGAGGCCCTGTGTGTTGTACGCACCATGCATACACACACAAAGAGCCTTTCATTCCCGTACATGCCTGCAGTCTCAGTGTACCAGGGAAGTTTGAGTCACAGCACACATTTCCACCTTGTCCACCTGGTTTTCCAGGAAGTTCAAAGGTAACTACAAAGACTTCCCCATCCCTTACTTCATGTGAAGTGGCCACACACACACTTACACACATATATGCATACAAACACACGTGAATGCCCTGTATCACACCATCAGGAGGACAGGTTACTCTGCTTCTTTGTTGACATGACTGTCTCCTTCTAGGCAGTGTTCCTTCCAGGGAGACTGAATCTTATAGATCTTGGTATCTTCAGATTAACACAAAATTCTGTAAACAGAACTGCATTTAACATAAAATTTTTGGTTTTTTTTTTTTTT
>PVIC010052577.1:0-12140 GCA_004025085.1 Thryonomys swinderianus | reverse complement strand
GGGATTTGCTTGTGTATGTGTGTTGCATTTTCAGAGAAAGAGTGAACAAGGAAAGGGATCAAACATCCCAGGAACTATAGTTCCAACTAGGTGGGAAGCCTATTTGAAATTATCCTGATAACAACTTTGGAATTTTAGAAAGCTAGACAATAAAACAGGAAACTGAGGTCTAAGGATGAAAATACTTAACATGAGAGTGGGGAAGAGGAAAGGGAAGCTGGACATAGTGGCACACACCTTAATCCTAGCATTGCAGGAGGCTGAGGCAGGACAATGCCAAGTTCACAGCCAGCCTGGGGAACTTAATGACTTAGAAAGACCTCATGTCAAAAGAAAAGGACTGAGAATATAGCTCAGTTAAAGGCCCTACGTTCAATTCCCATTACTAAAAGAGACGTAGAGAAAGAAAGAGAGAAAAAGAAAGGGAAGGAGGGAGGGAGGGATGGAAGTTGAGCAGATAGAGAGACAGTACATTTGTGAGTAATCCACTGAAGATTAGAACTCTTTCATGTTCTTCACAAAAATTATGTTATGAGATGAGCATTATTATCCTCATTTTACAAAAGGGAAAACAAAATCTAATAGGTTAAGTAATTCACCATATGTACATCTAACGTATGGCAGATGCCAGATCAAGGTTCCAATCTCTCTGATCTGAGGACCAGGACACTTCAGTTAAACCATGTATCCATCTTTGGTGTTGAGATGGTTGATTGTGTGAATTTGAGTAAAAAGTGCCCAACTAAATCGGCTCAGCATGGTTCTAGGGGTGGAAGGCACACCCCAGGGAGGAGCTTCGGCAGAATGCTACGAAAGGGAAATGAAGAAATAAGGACTTGTGGCGAGCCGTGACGGCTGCTCCCCAAAGATGGCGGCTGGCAGTAAGCCAGAGACTGCTGCTTAACACGAACCAGCTGACCGCAGGCCTCATGTGGTATCGCCCTTGCCCGGTGGGAGGGGCCTCGAGAGGAGAATGTATATAAGCACCCGATGGGTGGTGGAGGTAATGGTAACAATAAAGCTCAAGTTTGCACTCCATGGATGGTTGCGGCTCTCTCTGCGGGATCAGGGAGGGTCGCGATAAGGACTGATTCTGTTTTCTCTCAAGGAGCTACAGTCTTCGCTTGCTCCTTGGATGCCGCCTCCGCCTCCCAGTGCTGACTCTTCAGCCTTCTCGCGCAGGCCCTTCGGGCCCCGACAGACTCACACAGGACACAACACGACGCTCCAGGTCTCTGACTGGAGCCTTTGGATCTCCAGTGGACAGACAGACCTTCTGACCCCCCCCCCACTCCATGGGCAGCCATTATAAACCAATCTTGCAAACTTTTATAATTATTATATCTTGTGTGAAATCTGTTTCTCTGGTAAGCACTGACTGATACAGGTGTCAACATGAAACTCTCCCAGCTCGCTGTGTTCAGCCACGAGGACAGAGGACAAGACTGATTTCAGAATGATGGCAGAGACAAAGACAGCAGACAGTTGGGAAGTAGATCTTTCTTCAATCAAAAGGAGATTAAGAGGGAGGAAAAGGGAGGGGAGGGAAAGGGGCTGAAAAAGGAATTAAGATGTGTTATGTTTATGTACCAACTCCACACATTATGTACTGCAAATATGTGCTAATAAAAATAAAAATTTAAAAATGTTGAAACTTATAGAGGATGTTTCCTGTGAAGACCTTCGGGTGCAGGCTCCCTGAATCAAGCGCTAGTTCTGGTCTCAAGAGGCCGCTTGGTACAGCCATGGTGTGGCCAGCAGAAGTACCAGCTCTTAGGGACAGAAAGGTACTCGGCAGTCAACTTAGCGTCCTTAACGTTCTTTTTCTACTCTGCCTTGTGATCCTGCAAGCTAACCTTCAGCCTCAGCTCTTGGCGTTACCTACACTGGGGAGAGCCCTCAACTCAGCTTCTCGGGTCCTGAACTAAGCTGCCTAAGGATCTTCACACCTTTAATTTCAGAGTCCAGAGTGCTCACCGTTACACTATGGAACCCACATTCTTCACACCTTTCATTTCAAATCTGTCCAGGCCAGAATGGAAAGAAGGGCATTTCACACCAGGTGGGCTATAAAAGTGCCAAGCCACGCTGGGGGACAAGGAGACGGGCCCAACTCCCCTTGGCTGGGCTGCAGACTGCCAACAGGGCTTCTCTGTAGTCAAGGGCTTCATTAGGATTAGCGGAAGGCCTGAGAATACAAGGCGACGAGCCGCTTCGGCTGGCCAGCCCTCCCAGTCTGGGAGCTCTACACTCTGACGACATGCATTCATCCAGACAAGGTATGTCTGTCGAACCCCTGTTGTGCTCCAGAAGGCTGCTGGGTTACAGTGAAGGACAAGACAGGACTGGTCTTTCCTTTACAAGGCTCAGGTCTGGAAGGAGGTGTCAGACAAAAGAAGAAACTCCCACTTGAGTTGACTGCTACAAAACACAGGCACCAGTGCTGTGAGAGTGTGTGACAGCAGACTCCATCTAGCGGTGAGAGAGACCTCACTGAGGGGTGGACTTCCTGGGGGAAGTGGCATTTAAATGAGACCTGAAAGATGCATAGGGAGGACTTGCCAAGAAAGGAGCGGAAGAGCGAGGCGGCAACGTTCTCACCTTCTCCTGGAATCAGCTGCCTCTCCCTCCATATGCCCTGGCTCCTCTTTCTATAATCACTTGAGCAATTTCAATGACTTATGGTTAATCTCTCTGATAAACTTCTGGACAAGTAAACGAAGCCTCCAGTCTGCTTGACAATCAAATGAACCCAGAGGAAGAAGAGTGGCTGCACAGGTCCATTCTTCCCCAGCGAGACGGGGAATAAGGCCCAGAGGAGCGGCCGCTGCAGGCCTTCCTGGGACCCGGCCATGGAATCGGCTTCTGTTCACCAAACCGCTGGTCCCAGGCTTCCACCCCTACAATGAGGTCTCTCTCTGTTGGGGTAACCCCTCCCCTGCCCTCCAACAGATCACTCTGCCCCATCCCCCTAGGTTCCCCAGAGGAAAAACTGAGGTGTCACTGCTTCTACATGCACCGCACAAATGGCAGCCTCCCCTCTAGCGTGGGTTGGCACCGAGAGCTAGGCACTATGGGCCACGTGGGGCAGACGGTGAACGAGCAGCGACGGCATGCCACCTGCGAGGCTGAGAGCCCCCGTGGCCAGCAGAGTGCACAGCCTGCTGCTGCTCGTGCGCAGTGATTTCCTGCTCCTCAATGACATTGCGTGGCCTTTGACTTTTACCCTTCAACCTCCACACTTCTCACCGCCGAGGCAGCTGCTCCCTCCTATGGCACAGTGCCCATCTGTGCTCTCCCACAATAGATCAGGGTGATTTTTATCTTTCCTATTAGGCAGTGATTGCAGTCCTCCCTGGGTTCATTAGTAGCTGGATAATCCCTCCAGATTTATTAGCTCAAACCGAGCTTCCTCCTTCACCTCTTCTCTTCAGACAGCATCAGCTGCCTTCACTGTCTCCATGGCAGACAGGGCTTTGCCCAAAGGCCCTTAATTTTTCAAGTCTTCTACTCAAGCCTCCATCAATCCTGTGGAAAAAATTCCTCTAACCAAATATGCAGGCCTTCTGGAGGACCGTCTCTCTTCCCGAGCGGAGAGGAGGAAAGCTCAGTGCACCTGTTTCTCTCCTGGGCACGCCCCTCACAGGTGAGAGCACTGCAGAGCACAGGCGAGGGAGCTGACAAACTTCAATCTCTGCTTTTAGGTCAATTTTCCTCTAAACAGCCAATTCTCAGGCTAAGACGCAATTGCTTTTCTAGCGCACACGAGGCGGTGTGTGATAATGTTTAAGAAGTGAATGTGGCACAGATTGCTGCCTGATCACTAAACCCGTTTCCGCTTTTCCCTGGGCCCACAGCTACACTGCATTACCCAGCTGCCACGGATAGTGGGTGTGGCCACATGGTCAATTCCGGCCAGAGGAACTGTGAGAAATTATATGCACCCCTTCTATGCCCGACGAATAAACCCTCCTGTGAGATGCTGTGTTTTTCTCCACTTTGGCCTCTTAAGAGGAACATGTATAAGCCAGAAGAAACCTGGGCCTCTGCGTAGCCTGATGGAAGGCTACCCACGGATTGCGAACGCTGTTTTGGGATTTCGAGTAATTAATATACAGTCAGCCAACTTCCTGCATCTGTGGGTTCCCCGTGCACAGAGTCAACCCACTGTAGATCAGAAATGTGCAGAAATGTGAGTCTGTTCTGACATGTAGGGATCTTTCTTGTCATTATTCCCTAAATAATATGGCATAGTCACCATTTTCTTAGCATTAAGCATTAAAAGCAATCTAAGGTAATTTAAAGTACACGGGAGCGAATACTATGCCATTTTATATAAGTAACTTAGGCGTCGGCAGATTTGTTATCTGCTCAATGCCTGGAATCAATTTCCCAGAGATAATAAGGGTCAAAACTAGTTCAGCTGTGTGAACCCAGGTGATTTGGGAGTTGATCATTTACAACAGCTAGCCCTACCCACCAAATACAACTCACGTTATCAATAGATAATTTTTAATTCTTGCCAAAACGTTTTTTTTTTTTTTTTTTTTGAGACAGGGTCTCGCTTTGTAGTTCAGCCTGGCTCTGAGCTCACTATGTAGTCCAGGCAAGCCTCGAACTCAGCAATCCTCCTGTTTCTGCCTCCCGAGTGCTGGGATTACAGGCGTGAGCCACCACGCCCAGCACTGTGGTATGTGGTATTGATGGCTGGTGGACGTGAGTCTCCACGCCCAGCACTGTATGTGGTTACTGGGATCAAACTCAGGACCTTGCGCTTGCGAGGCAGGCGCCGGAACCACTGAGCTAACCCTCCGGCCCCTTGCCAAAACATTTTAAAGATAGATGGGAATGAATACTGGTACAGTTATTCTAGAAAACATTTTGATGGGTCCTCAATAAATTAAAGACATAAGGACTATATGATCTGAAAATTGCTCTCCTACACATATACCCAAAAGGACTGAAAGCAGAGACTTGAACAGACATTTGTATATGTTCATACAGCTAAAAACTGAAGCAACCCAAGTGTCCATGCAGGAATTCATGGATAAAAAATGTGTATTATCCAGCCATAAGAAGACAGGACATTTAAACATATGGATGAACTCAAATACATTAATCAAACGGAAATGAGCCAGACATAAATGGATAAATATGACATAATTCTGTTTAGGTGAAGTGTACTGTTAAGTTCATGGGGATAATAGCACAGTGGTTGTTGGGTGCTGGGAGGAGGAGGGAATGAGGAGCACCTGTTTAATAGGCAGAGCCGCTCATGTTGAGGAGATGAAAACAGTTCTGGAGATGATGAAGATGATTGTTGCCCAATAATGTAAATATGTATGATACCACCGAGGGATATTCTTCAAAATGGTTAAAGTCATCATTTTTACTATGTATTTTTTGTTTTTGTTTTTGTTTCAAAAGTGAAGTTAAAAGTTTGAAAGTGGAAAGTTTCAAACATACACAAAACCACACAAATAAATTTGATGAACTCCATGTAGCCATCATATGTGTACACTGTTGTACTACAACTTTTTATAAAAAGGAAAGGAGGTTCTAAAACTTCCTACAACAATGGATGAACCTAGAAAATATACCAGGTAAAATAAGGCAGACACACAAGAAGTATTGTATGACTGCACTTGCATAAATGACCAGAACAGGTAACTTCATGGAGAAGAAATAGAAGTTGCCAGGGCCTGGGGCAGAGGGAATGAGGAGGTGGTGTTTCATAGGCACAGAATTTTTGTTTGGGTTGAAGAAAAGTTTTAGTAATAGACAATGGTGATGGTTGTACAGTGGACCCTTGAGTTATGACTAGCTTGATATTCAAATAACTTGGTTTACAACTGGAATTTTAGTTTTAGCTTGTGACCAAAGTCTTGAGTTGCAACCCAAATGTTTTGCTCACTGCTTGGTCTCAGAAACAGATTTAACCCTTAAAGAGTTCTAGAAGGAACAATACACCATCTTTTCCTCCTCGGTTTAGCTGAGAAATCCTGGGCCAAGGTCTTTTTAAGGACACTAAGATCTGCCTGTTCACAGCAGAGAGGCTTTGAAGGCTGTGTAGAGAAGCCTGAGCTTTCAGTTGACCAACTTGATTTAAAACCAGTTCTTGAGAATGAGCTGAGTTTGTAAGTCAAGGGTACACTGTATAACAATGTGAATATATTAATAACACTGAATCGTACCTTTAAAATGGTAAATTTGATGTTATATATACTTTACTACATTAAATAATTATTTTTAAAAAGGAAAGGATGGGCTGGGGCTTTAGCTCAATGGTTCTGGCACCTGCCTTGCAAGTTTGATTCCCGGTATCCACATACCACAATGCTAGGCATAGAGGCTCAGGCCTGTAATCCTAGTACTCGGGAGGCAGAGGCAGGAGGATTGCTGAGTTGGAGGCTTGCTTGGGCTATACAGTGAGCTCAGGGCCAGCCTGAACTACAAAGTGACATCCTGTCTCAAAAAAAGAAAAAAAAAGGAAAGCAAGGAGAGAGAGAAGGAGGGAAGGAGCAAGCAAGGAAGAAAGGAAGGAAGAAAAGGAAGGAAGGGAGAGAGGGAGGGAGGGTGGACAGTCAGACTGAGGAGCTTCTGGGCAGGAGCCTGTTTTCTGGGTTGCTCGTACATGTACGACTTTTGTGACTTTGCCCAGTAACTTCATTTGCCTTGTCTGTCCCTCATCTTGGCCTAAACTCTGGAGCTCTTACCTGACCAGCCAGTCAGTTCCTGCTTTCTCCAGGGTCCTCTCATGCACCTGACTTCTGGCCAAGTACACATCTGACTCTCAGTGTACCACTCAAGTTTTAGTGCTTTGAAGCTCATTCTCCCTGGACTCTCACCTGTGCTCTCTGGGGAATGGGGCCTAACCCATGAGTATTAGAAACCAGGGCAAGAAGTTGTTTCATTGATCAAACTGCCTCAAACCTCATCTTGCAACTGACAATATGAAAGATGGATATTCACTGTTCACTATGACTGGGTGCCTTAACATTTACACACTTAGCTGGGGATTTAGCTCAAGTGGTACTATGCCTACCTTGGGAACACAAGGGACTGAGTTCGATCCCCAGTACTGAAAAAAACAATCTACATACTTCCAGCCACAGATCTCTCGCTCTACGGGGTCTATTCCTGCACACAGGTCTCTCCCTACCTGCTGCAGTGTATCCTCACTCCCCGATACCATATCCTGTCTCTGAACTGGGCTCAGTCAGGATCCACAGGCCTAGCTCTTCCCTGGGCTCCTCCAGCTCCTCCCTGGTTCTGCTCTGACAACCGCGGGCCTCCCCAGCAGCCTTAGCTCCCTCGGCTCAGCTCCTTTTGTGGCGTCAGTCCCCCCTGTCACTCTGGGCCCAGGGCCGGTATCCTCACCGTCCTTGCTGCCTGGATCACAACAGGGCAAGAAACTCTGCTTCTGTAGGGTCAAACAGATTGATGATTTGGAAGTCTGATAAAGGATGGATCATTTCATCCCAGCTCTTGTGATGGGAAATCAGCTGATCGAATCCGTAGCAGTCAACCTAATTCAGTCATTACAGATGGCCTAAATCAATCAGCTTTCTTAATGCCTGGATAGAACTGAGGTATGGGAACTTGGTCAGTTAGTCAGTAATTACCAATACAAATTCTGCCATGGTAGTTCACTCATGTACAATAACTGAGCTACCTAGTTCTGTTTATTCTCTGGAAATAAATAAAACGGCATTTTGGAGTTGTTTTTATAGGCCATTAAATGCTGGGTGGCAAAATATGCATCTCCTGTTCTTTTTAGTGTCTGAGAAGCAAAAAGAAGGTTTTTTAAAATAAGTACTTTTTTTTTTTTTTTTTTACTAAATTCATTCTGTAAGCCAGCTGCTAGATGTATATTTCTCCTGAGAGAGGTACTCTTAGGATTCTCTAACACAAGATATCACTGAGGCTCAGAAATGTTAAGTAACTTGCACAAGAACACAGAGCAGCTAGGTAATTAACCTAGAATATTAGATTTATCCACTTAATGCTGAGGTCTGTGCTTTTTTTTTTTTCAGTTAACAAGGGTAGTTTTCAAATAGCTGATCTCCACCAATGTTACAGAATTTGGAGAGCTGGGACATGATGGGGGTCCCTAAAAAATTCAGAGAACAAATAAATAAGAATGAAAGTCCAGGTGAAATCTATATGTAGAGGAAAGATCTGGAGAAATGCAAACAATAGCTCCTTCTTCTCTAGAATGCCGGGCCTGGTTGGGTGGAATGTCAAAGGTACAGTGAAGATCAAAGGAAGCTGGAGATGCCAGGAATGTGGAAAGTCTGCCAAGGGAAGCTGAAGCCAGCCCAGAGAGAGGCTGTGCGGACTACTACCAGCAACGCTGTAGGCAGGGCTCGCTGAGGCCTCAGTAACTTACATCTCCCTTCTATGTGCCCCAGATGCTAGATACAGAGTTGCAGGGTTGGGAATATTTGTCCTGCTAGGTTATAGACCTGTTTTGATCTAGTTCTTTTCTACTCCCCTATTATTCCCTTTTGGAATAGAAATGTTTGCACTGTGCCACTGTATCTTGGGTTTATGTAACTTGTTTTTTATTTTTACAGAGGTTCACAGCTAAGAGTTTGTCTTGTGTCTCAGAAGAGACTTGGATTTGGTCTTCTGAAAAATGCTGAAACTTTTAAGACTTTGCAGAAGGGATTGTTGCATTTCTGCTTGTATGGAGGATAGTCATATTGTTAGGCCAAATTATGAACTTGTTATTGTCTTTATTTGCAGATTAAATACGGTTTAAGGAGATGTATTTTGGCATCAGGTTGATGGAAGTGCGATGTGATTATTAGGGTGCAGGGTCAGTTTGAGTGGTCTGGGATCCACCCAGTGGATGGTTATGGCATACTTCCAAGCGTGTCTAGATGGGTGGGAGTATAGCCCGGGGTCACGTCTGGTCTCTGACTTCTTCCTCTTGGGTACTGTTAACCTGCTGTGCTTCCTGTCCATTGTGAACTAAGCAGTTTCACTCCACCATGGCCTTCTGCCTTGATGTTCCTGCCTTGGAGCCTGCTTTTCTTGGGCCTAATCCCCTGAAAGCCAAATTATTCCTCTTTCAAGTTGTGGGTATCAAGTATTGTGTCTCAGTGACAAAACAAGCTGAATAATACAGAAACCCTTCCTTCTCTGGTCCCAGACTCCAACTGCAAGGGGGCAAGAGTGGCTCTACAAAGAATGTTAGAGCCTTGACTCTTCTAGAAAGCCAGGGGACTCATAGAATATTCCTTCACCAGTTGATTTCTGCAATAGTTTCACTTCTATTTTCTTGACTATTATTCAACCAAGAGCTCTGCTATAGTTACTCCTCTGATTTCCCCCTGCAAACTCACAAACTACCTGAGTCTTTTTAATTCCAGGTTCAAAAACTCTGACTGAGGCATGCTCCCAGAGAGATTCCCATTCTGATTCTGTGCCCACCTGAAAAGCTCTTCAAAAACTGAAAATGGAAACTACTGTGATTTAGGGGGGAAAAAAAAAAAAAAAAAAAAAAAAAAAAAAAAAATATATATATATATATATATATATATATATATATATATATATATATTCATTCCTTGGAAACATATAGCACATAGCACTCTGAAGTTTACAAAGATTTTTTACTTTCAATGGCCCTAGAGATTGAGCCCAGAGTCTTTGCACTGACCTACATCCCCAGTCCCTGCCCCCTATTTTTTGAGGCAATGTTTCCAAAACTTGCTCAAGTTTTCAAGTTGGGCTGAACTTTATGATCCTCCTAGCTCAACCTCCTAGATTGGTGGGATTACAGGCATGTTCCACCATGTCCAACTGACAGTGCATTTTTACTTAGAGAACTTTGGCTAATCCTCATAATAATGGTGTGGGCTTCATTATTCCTGTTTTTAAAATGAGCAAACTGGGACCCTGAGAGTTCAAGGGACTCATCCAAAGTCTCACAGTGAGTATGAGGCAGAGTGGGAACTGGACCCTGGGTGTCCTGCATTCCCAGGCCAGTACTTTTTCTACTACATGACATCAGCAACACCATTTCGATTCCGGATAGGGGCAATCATGACCTACGGTGTGTATAACACTGCCTTCCCAACATTTCTAAGCCAAGCATGTCCATCTGACTTCTGATTATTGTCCCTGGAACCCATATTCCGGATATCTGGACCTCCCTTCCTCCATCTGCTAAATTATCTGTGACTCGTGGCCATCCTGCTCCTCCCTTATGTGCTGATTTTAGTGCCTAAGACAAGCAGCCTCCCCAGAAGGCCAGCGTGCTGCTGGTCTGTCTTTTGGTCCTCCTCCCTTCCCTTCCCCACACTCCCCAAATGGAGCACAACTGTACTTTAATCTCTCTTTATTCTGCTGCCAACTTGCCCAGGCTGCCCCAGATGCCCCCTTCCTCTGAGCAAATGCTTTTGTAGTGCTCTGGGAATAGCCTAATCTTTTCTTCCTCTTTTACATGTTAATGCTCTGATTTACACCAGCAGTGTTAGATAGAAAAAAAAACCCAAAGAACAAAACAGTAAACAAAGACATTCATTCTGTTTCACCTTGTGAGGGGGGTGAGAGAGTTGGTGATGTTTTATTACTGGAAGTGAGTGCCCTCCTTGGAGAAAGTTCTTTGCACTGTGCCCATACAACACGTGCATCTTCTATAATCATAAGTAGACTTCAATAAACAATCCCAACCCGTGCTCTAGCAGCCTTGGGTTAGGGAATGTATACATGCATACTCAGGTTGAAGCAAAAGAGGATGGCTTTCTTATTATTGCATCTTAAGCCTGGATCAGGACCTGGTTCATAGCAAGTGCTCAAAAGCACATCTGGATGAAGGGTCACCTGATTAACTCACTTAAATAAATTAATAAAATAAACCTCTCTTCTGAATGACCATTTGGAATGGCACTGTTTAAAATACCCCACAATTGGAGACAACAAAAATGTCTCTCATTTGGTTAACATGAGTACCAAGAAACATTAGGATGCTCATCTTGGGTGGTTCTCAAGGGCAATACAGAGAGTAGGGGGAAGTCCAGCCTCAGGTCACACACTGAATGATTTCACTTATACAACATTCTCAAAATTATCAAATTATAGAACCTAGTGACTGTTAAGGATTGGGGACGGTAGGGAAGAGGATAAAGGGGCAACTATAAAGTGGTGGCATGATGCAAGTCTCTGTGGTGATGGGACGGTTGTGTATCATGGTTGAAATGGTACACAGATCTGTGGGTTTAATGAATCTGATGTTCTGATATCCTGGTTGTGATGTTACACTATAATTACATATGATGTAGCTATTGGAGGAAAAGGAGTTTAGGGTACATAGGACTATCTCTGCAACTTCCCAGGAATCATGCAAGTATTCCAGAATAAAAATATATACATTTTTAGAAGTTTATTTCTGAGGTCATTCCTATTCTCTACTGGACTATGTCTGTATATCACAGTAACTTTTATATATAATGCTTTATAACTTCATAATGCTTCCATGCAGATTGAAAATCACATTTCAAAATCACAATAGCTCAACGATGTAACTGCTCATATCTCTATGTAACAGATAAAGATACCAAAACTCAGTGGTTCACTGAAAGGCACACAGTTGGTGTTGGCAAAGTCAGTACTTAACCCTGATTTGATAGAATATCTATCGATCTTAGCTTTCTTAACTTCAAAGTAAAGTGATAAGGCTAAGATGTGGCCTCTAGATGCGTGTCCAATTAGAATAGCATAAGACATGTACACTTCTCATACGCGGGCTGTCCTACATCTGAGTTATCGTGGGTTGAGGGTTGGTGGGTCAGAGGGCAGATTCCAGGCCACCAGCTGGACCTATCAAAGAGGCTCATCTATCATTCTACTGTCCAGAAGAATCCATGCCATGTAGCTAGTGGCATTTGAATGGAAGCATTAGAATTCCCAAATTCCCATTCTTCCAAGGTTTGGAATTGCTGGCATGTGAATCCCAGTGAACTCATGGATCCTTATGTCCACAGGATGCCTGGCTCTTGGTTGCTGTCTGCTCCTCTGCTTCTCTTTGCTCACACCCTACCTCCTGCGCTTCACCCCATCACAATCCATTCACCCTGACCACTGACCAACACTCTCCCAGGAAGTAAGCCACAAAAATGTCTTACCAG
>PVIC010052576.1:0-12126 GCA_004025085.1 Thryonomys swinderianus | reverse complement strand
TCAGATCGTCCTGTTGTAAACTCAGTTTCAGAAACTGAAATGAAGCCTACATGCTGAGCTCCGTAGCCCTTGTTTTCTCAGAGAAACAAGTGTTTGTTCCTGCAAGCTCCATTGAAACCAATGGGAGAGTGTGGCCTAACTGCAGGTTTCTCCATTAAACAAGGAGCTGGAACTTAGAACATCTTGCTATAAACTCTGTTTCAGAAACTGTATTGCAACTTCCATGGAGCCCTCTGCAGCCCTTTCTTTCTCAGAGAAACAACAATTTGTTCCTGCAAGCTCCCCTGAAACCATTGGGAGAGTGTGGCCTATCAGCAGGTTTCTCCACCAAACAAGGAGCTGGAACTCAGATCGTCCTGTTGTAAACTCAGTTTCAGAAAGTGAATTCAAGCCTACACGCTGAGGTCCGTAGCCCTTGTTTTCTCAGAGAAACAACTGTTTGTTCCTGCAAGCTCCATTGAAACCAAAGGGAGAGTGTGGCCTAACAGCAGGTTTCTCCACTAAACAAGGAGCTGGAACTGAGATCGTCCGGTTCTAAACTCAGTTTCAGAAATTGAATTCAAGCCTACATGCTGAGTTCCGTAGCCCTAGTTTTCGCAGATAAACAACTGTTTGTTCCTGCAAACTCCGTTGAAACCAATGGGAATGTGTGGCCTAACACCAGGTTTCTCCACCAAACAAGGAGCTGGAACTCAGATCGTCCTGTTGTAAACTCAGGTTCAGAAACTGAATTCAAGCCTACATGCCGAGTTCCGTAGCCCCTGTTTTCTCAGAGAAACAACTGTTTGTTCCTGCAATCTCCATTGAAACCAATGGGAGAGTGTGGCCTAACAGCAGGTTTCTCCACCAAACAAGGACCTGGAACTCAGATCGTCCTTTTGTAAACTCAGTTTGAGAAACTGAAATGAAGCCTACACGCTGAGGTCCATAGCCCTTGTTTTCTCAGAGAAAAAACTGTTTGTTTCTGCAACCTCCATGGAAACCAAAGGGAGAATCTGGCCTAACAGTAGGTTTCTCCACCAAACAAGGAGCTGGAACTCAGATCGTCCTGTTGTAAACTCAATTTCAGAAACTGAATTGAAACCTCCATGGAGCCCTCCATAGCCCTTCTTTTCTCAGAGAAACACGTGTTTGTTCCTGCAAGCTCCATTGAAACCAATGGAAGAGTGTGGCCTAACAGCATGTTTCTCCACCAAACAAGGACCTGGAACTCAGATCGTCCTGTTGTAAACTCAGTTTCAGAAACTGAATTCAAGCCTACATGCTGAGTTCCGTAGCCCTTGTTTTCTCAGAGAAACAACTGTTTGTTCCTGCAACCTACATTGAAACCAAAGGGAGTGTGTGGTCTAACAACAGGTTTCTCCACCAAACAAGCAGCTGGAACTCAGATCGTCCTGTTGTAAACTCGGTTTCAGAAACTGAATTCAAGCCTACACGCTGAGCTGTGTAGCCCTTGTTTTCTCAGAGAAACAAGTGTTTGTTCCCGCAAGCTCCATTGAAACCAAAGGGAGAGTGTGGCCTAACAGCAGGTTTCTCCACCAAACAAGGAGCTGGAACTCAGATCGTCCTGTTGTAAACTCAGGTTCAGAAACTGAATTCATGCCTACACGCCGAGTTCCGTAGCCCTTGTTTTCTCAGAGAAACAACTGTTTGTTCCTGCAATCTCCATTGAAACCAATGGGAGAGTGTGGCCCAACAGCAGGTTTCTCCACCAAACAAGGAGCTGGAACTCAGATCGTCCTTTTGTAAACTCAGTTTGAGAAACTGAAATGAGGCCTACATGCTGAGCTCCGTAGCCCTTGTTTGCTCAGAGAAATAACTGTTTCTTCCTGCAACCTCCATGGAAACCAAAGGGAGAATGTGGCCTAACAGTAGGTTTCTCCACCAAACAAGGAGCTGGAACTCAGATCATACTGTTGTAAACTCAATTTCTGAAACTGAATTGAAAACTCCATGGAGCCCTCCGTAGCCCTTCTTTTCTCAGAGAAACACGTGTTTGTTCCTGCAAGCTCCATTGAAACCAATGGAAGAGTGTGGCCTAACAGCATGTTTCTCCACCAAACAAGGACCTGGAACTCAGATCGTCATGTTGTAAACTGAGTTTCAGAAACTGAATTCAAGCCTACATGCTGAGTTCCGTAGCCCTTGTTTTCTCAGAGAAACAACTGTTTGTTCTTGCAACCAACATTGAAACCAATGGGAGTGTGTGGCCTAACAACAGGTTTCTCCACCAAACAAGCACCTGGAACTCAGATCGTCCTGTTGTAAACTGAGTTTCAGAAACTGAATTCAAGCCTACACGCTGAGCTCTGTAGACTTTGTTTTCTCAGAGAAACAAGTGTTTGTTCCCGAAAGCTCCATTGAAACAAAAGGGAGAGTGTGGCCTAACAGCAGGTTTCTCCAACAAACAAGGAGCTGGAACTCAGATCGTCCTGTTGTAAACTCAGTTTCAGAAACTGAAATGAGGTGTACATGCTGAGCTACATAGCCCTTCTTTTCTCAGAGAAACAACTGTTTGTTCCTGCAAGCTCCTTTGAAACCAATGGGAGAGTGTTTCCTAAAAGTAGTTTTCTCCACCAAACAAGGAGCCGGAACTCAGAAAGTCTTGCTATAAACTCACTTTCAGAAACTGAATTGAAACCTCCATGGAGCCCTCTGCAGTCCTTTCCTTCTTAGAGAAACAAGTGTTTGTTCCTGCCAGCTCCGTTCAAACCAATGGGAGAGGAAAGGATAACAGCAGCTTTCTCCCCCAAACAAGCAGCTGGAACTCAGAACGTTCTGCTCTGATCTCAGCTTCAGAAACTGCATTGCACTTCACACCCAACACTCTGTTTCCCCTTTTATGCCAGAGCAGCTGCAGTTTATTGCTGCAGGTTCCCTTGGCCATAGCTAAAACAAGGCCGCTTAGGAATAGATCAATCTCTCCTTAAGGTCAAGCACAGGAGAAGCGCAGCTATTGTTCCAGTGGATACAGTCTAAAACGAGAGAAGCATAGGGCTTGCTTTAGAAGCCGCAAGCCTAGAGTGCAGCTTGCCGGCCTTATTTATGCATTTAGGCGCTGCTTCCATTGAAGCCTATGGCAGAGTGTGGGATGAGAGGAGGTTTCTCCAGCAAACAAGGAGCTGGAACTCAGAACGTCCTGCTGTCAACTCACTTTCACAACCTGAATTCAAACCTACATGGTGAGCTCTGTAGCCATTGTTTTCTCAGAGAAACAACTGTTTGTTCCTGCAAGCTCCATTGAAACCAATGGGAGAGTGTGGCCTAACAGCAGGTTTCTAAACCAAACAAGGAGCTGGAACTTAGAATATCTTGCTATAAACTTAGTTTCAGAAACTGAATTGCAAACTCCATGGAGCCCTCTGCAGTCCTTTCTTTCTTACAGAAACAAGTGCTTGTTCCTGCAAGCTCCATTCAAACCAATGGGAGAGGAATGGATAACAGCAGCTTTCTCCACCAAACAAGCAGCTGGAACTCAGAACGTTCTGCTCTGATCTCAGCTTGAGAAACTGCATTGCACTTCACACCCAATACTCTGTGTGCCCTTTTCTCCCAGAGCAACTGCAGTTTATTCCTGCAGGTTCCCTGGGCATTCGGTAAAACAAGGCCGCTTAGGAATAGATCACTCTCTATGTAAGGTCAAGCACAGGGAACCACGGCTATTGTTCCAATGGATACATTCTAATGCGAGAGAAGCCCAGGGCTTGCTTTAGAACAGGCCAGCTGAGAGTGCAGCTTGGCGGCTTCATTTTTCCGTACGGCCGCTGGCTCTATTGAAGCCTAAGGGAGTGTGTGGGTTGAGAGGAGGTTTCTCCAGCAAACAAGGAGCTGGAACTCAGAACGTCCTGCTGTCAACTCACTTTCAGAACCTGAATTCAAACCTACATGGTGAGCTCTGTAGCCATTGTTTTCTCAGAGAAACAACTGTTTCTCAGAGAAACTGAGTGGACAGCAAGACTTTCTGAGTTCCAGCTCCTTGTTTGGTGGAGAAACCTGCTTTTAGGCCAAACTCTCACTTTGGTTTCAATGGAGCTTGTAGGAACAAACAGTTGTTTCTCTGAGAAAACAAGCGCTGCGGGTCTCAGCTGTAGGTCTCAGCCTGTAGGCTTGAATTCAGCTTCTAAAACTGCGTTTAGAACAGGACGATCTGAGTTCCAGCTCCTTACTTGGAGGAGAAACCTGCTGTTAGGACTCACTCTCCCATTGGTTTCAAAGGAGCTTGCAGGAACAAACAGTTGTTTCTCTGACAAAACAAGGGCTACGGAGCTCACCATGTAGGCATGAATTCAGGTTCTGAAAGTGAGTTGACAGCAGGACGTTCTGAGTTCCAGCTCCTTGTTTGCTGGAGAAACCTCCTCTCATCCCACATACTCCCTTAGGCTTCAATGGAGCCAGCGGCCAAACGGAGAAATAAAGCCGTCAAGCTGCACTCTCGACTGGCCGCTTCTAAAGCAAGTCCTGGGATTCTCTCGCATTAGAATTTATCCACTGGAACAACAGCTGCGGTGATCCTGTGCTTGACCTTACAGACAGAGTGATCTATTCCTAAGTGGACTTGTTTTACCGAATGCCCAGGGAACCTGCAGGAATAAACTGCAGTTGCTCTGGTAGAAAAGTGGACACAGAGTGTTGGGTGTGAAGTACAATGCAGTTTCTGAAGCTGAGCTCAGAGCAGAACGTTCTGAGTTCCAGCTGCTTGTTTGGTGGAGAAAGCTGCAGTTATCCATTCCTCTCCCTTTGGTTTCAAAGGAGATTGCAGGAACAAACACTTGTTTCTCTAAGAAAGAAAGGGCTACAGAGGGCTCCATTTATTCTTCAATTCAGTTTCTAAAACTGAGTGGACAGCAACACGTTCTGAGTTCCAGCTCCTTGTTTGGTGGAGAAACCTGCTGTTAGGCCAAACTCTCCCTTTGGTTTCAATGGAGCTTGCAGGAACAAACCGCTGTTTCTCTGAGAAACAAGGGCTACGGAGCTCAGCCTGGAGGCTTGAATTCAGCTTCTAAAACTGAGTTTACAACAGGACGATCTGAGTTCCAGCTCCTTGCTTGGAGGAGAAACCTGCTGTTAGGCCTCACTCTCCCTTTGGTTACAATGGAGCTTGTAGGAACAAACAGTAATTTCTCGGAGAAAACAAGAGCTACGGAGCTCAGTGTGTGAGCTTGAGTTCAGTTTCTGAATCTGAGTTTACAACAGGACGATCTGAGTTCCACCTCCTTCCTTGGAGGAGAAACCTGCTCTTAGGCCTCATTCTCCCATTGGTTTCAATGGAGTTTGGAGGAACAAACAGTTGTTTCTCTGTGAAAACAAGCGTTGCGGGTCTCAGCCTGTAGGCTTGAATTCAGATTCTGAAACTGAGTTTAGAACAGGACGATCTGAGTTCCAGCTCCTTACTTGGAGGAGAAACCTGCTGTTAGGCCTCACTCTCCCTTTGATTTCAAAGGAGCTTGCAGGAAAAAACAGTTGTTTCTCTGAGAAAACAAGGGCTACGGAGCTCACTATGTAAGCATGAATTCAAGTTCTGAAAGTGAGTTGACAGTAGGACGTTCTGAGTTCCAGCTCCTTGTTTGCTGGAGAAACCTCCTCTTATCCCACACACTACCATAGGCTTCAATGGAGCCACAGGCCAAACGGAGAAATAAATCCGGCAAACTGCACTCTCAGCCTGCCGCTTCTAAAGTAAGCCCTGGGCTTCTCTCGCATTAGAATGTATCCATTGGAACCATAGCTGCGGTTCTCCTGTGCTTGACCTTACAGAGAGAGTGATCTATTCCTAACCGGCCTTGTTTTACTGAAGGCCAAGGGAACTTGCAGGAATAAACTGCAGTTGCTCTTTCAGAAAAGGGGACACAGAGTGTTGGGTGTGAAATGCAATGCAGTTTCTCAAGCTGAGATCAGAGCAGAACGATCTGAGTTCCAGCTGCCTGTTTGGTGGAGAAAGCTGCTGTTATCCATTCCTCTCCCATTGGTTTCAATGCAGCTTGCAGGAACAAACACTTGTTTCTCTAAGAAAGAAAGGGCTACAGAGGGCTCCATGGAGGCTTCAATTCAGTTCCTGAAACTGAGTGGACAGCAAGAAGTTCTGAGTTCCAGCTCCTTGTTTGGTTTAGAAACCTGATGTTAGGCCAAACTCTCCCTTTGTTTTCAATGGAGATTGCAGGAACAAACAGTTGTTTCTCTGAGAAAACAAGGGCTACGGAGCTCAGCGTGTGAGCTTGAATTCAATTTCTGAAACTGAGTTTACAATAGGACGATCTGGGTTCCAGCTCCTTGCTTGGAGGAGAAACCTGCTCTTAGACCTCACTCTCCCATTGGTTTCAGTGGAGCTTGTAGGAACAAACAGTTGTTTCTCTGAGAAAACAAGCGCTGCGTGTCTCAGCCTGTAGGCTTGAATTCAGCTTCTGAAACTGAGTTTAGAACAGGACGATCTGAGTTCCAGCCCCTAACTTGGAGGAGAAACCTGCTGTTAGGCCTCACTCTCCCATTGGTTTCAAAGGAGCTTGCAGGAACAAACAGTTGTTTCTCTGACAAAACAAGGGCTACGGAGCTCAGCATGTAAGCATGAATTCAGGTTCTGAAAGGGAGTTGACAGCAGGACGTTCTGACTTCCAGCTCCTTGTTTGGTGGAGAAACCTGCTGTTAGGACAAACTCTCCCCTTGGTTTCAATGGAGCTTGAGGGAACACACAGTTGTTTCTCTGAGGAAACAAGGGCTACGGAGCTCAGCCTCGAGGCCTGAATTCAGCTTCTGAAACTGAGTTTACAACAGGATGATCTGAGTTCCAGTTCCTTGCTTGGAGGAGAAATCTGCTGTTAGGCCTCACTCTCCCATTGGTTTCAATGGAGCTCGCAGGAACAAACAGTTGTTTCTCTGAGAAAACAAGGCCTACAGAGCTCAGCTTGTGAGCTTGAATTCAATTTCTGAAACTGAGTTTACAACAGGATGATCTGAGTTCCAGCTCCTTCCTTGGAGGAGAAACCTGCTCTTAGGCCTCACTCTCCCATTGGTTTCAAAGGAGCTTGTAGGAACAAACAGTTGTTTCTTTGAGGAAACAAGCACTGCAGGTCTCAGCCTGTCGGCTTGAATTCAGCTTCTGAAACTGAGTTTAGAACAGGACGATCTGAGTTCCAGCTCCTTGCTTGAGTAGAAACCTGCTCTGAGGCCTCACTCTCCCTTTGGTTTCAAAGCAGCTTGCAGGAACAAACAGTTGTTTCTCTGAGAAAACAAGGGCTACGGAGCTCACTATGTAGGCATGAATTCAAGTTCTGAAAGTGAGTTGACAGCAGGACGTTCTGAGTTCCAGCTCCTTGTTTGCTGGAGAAAGCTCCTCTTATCCCACACACTCCCATAGGCTTCAATGGAGCCAGCGGCCAAACGGAGAAATAAATCCGGCAAACTGCACTCTCAGCTGGCCAGTTCTAAAGGGAGCCCTGGGCTTCTCTCACATGAGAATGTATCCATTGGAACAATAGCTGTGGTTCTCCTGTGCTTGACCTTACAGAGAGAGTGATCTATTCCTAAGCGGCCTTGTTTTACCAAAGGCCCAGTGAACCTGCAGGAATAAACTGCAGTTGCTCTGGCAGAAAAGTGGACACAGAGTGTTGGGTGTGAAATGCAATGCAGTTTCTCAAGCTGAGATCAGAGCAGAACGTTCTGAGTTCCAGCTGTTTGTTTGGTGGAGAAAGCTGCTGTTATTCATTCTTCTCCCATTGGTTTCAATGGAGCTGGCAGGAACAAACACTTGTTTCTCTAAGAAAGAAAGGGCTACCGAGGGCTCCATGGAGGCTTCAATTCAGTTCCTGAAACTGAGTGGACAGCAAGAAGTTCTGAGTTCCAGCTCCTTTTTGGGTGGAGAAACCTGCTATTAGGCCAAACTCCCCCTTTGGTTTCAATGGAGCACGCAGGAACAAACAGTGGTTTCTCTGAGAAAACAAGGGCTACGGAGCTCAGAGTGTGAGCTTGAATTCAGGTTCTGAAACTGAGTTTACAACAGGACGATCTGAGTTCCAGCTCCTTGCTTGGAGGACAAACCTGCTGTTAGGCCTCACTCTCCCATTGGTTTCAAAGGAGCTCGCAGGAACAAACAGTTGTTTCTCTGAGAAAACAAGGGCTACGGAGCTCAGAGTGTGAGCTTGAATTCAGGTTCTGAAACTGAGTTTACAACAGGACGATCTGAGTTTCAGCTCCTTGCTTGGAGGCGAAACCTGCTCTTAGGCCTCACTCTCCCATTGCTTTCAATGGAGCATGTAGGAACAAACAGTTGTTTCTCTGACAAAACAAGCGCTGCGGGTCTCAGACTGTAGGCTTGAATTCAGCTTCTGAAACTGAGTTTAGAACGGGATGATCTGAGTTCCAGCTCCTTACTTGGAGGAGAAACCTGCTGTTAGGCCTCACTCTCCCTTTGGTTTCAATGGAGATGGCTGTAACTAAGAGTTGTTTCTCTGAGAAAGCAGGGGCTATGGAGCTCACCATGTAGGCATGAATTCAGGTTCTGAAAGTGAGTTGACAGGAGGACGTTCTGAGTTCTAGCTCCTTGTTTGCTGGAGGAACCTCCTCTCATCCCACACACTCCCATAGGCTTCAAAGGAGACAGCGGCCAAACGGAGAAATACAGCGGGCAAGCTGCACTCTTGGCTGGCTGCTTCTAAAGCAAGCCCTGGGCTTCTCTCGCATTACAATGTATCCATTGGAACAGTAGCTGCGGTTCTCCTGTGCTTGACCTTAAAGAGAGAGTGATCTATTCCTAAACGGCCTTGTTTTACCGAAGGCCCAGGGAAACTGCAGGAATAAAGTGCAGTTGCTCTGGCAGAAAAGGGGACACAGAGTGTTTGGTGTGAAGTGCATTGCAATTTCTCAAGCTGAGATCAGAGCAGAACGTTCTGAGTTCCAGCTGCTTGTTTGGTGGAGAAAGCTGTTGTTATCCATTCTTTTCCCATTGGTAGCAATGGAGCTTGCAGGAACAAACACTTGTTTCTCTAAGAAACAAAAGGCTACAGAGGGCTCCATGGAAGATTCAATTCCATACCTGAAACTGAGTGGACAGCAAGACGTTCTGAGTTCCAGCTCCTTGTTTGGTGGAGAAACCTGCTGTTAGGCCAAACTCTCCCTTTGGTTTCAGTGGAGCTTGCAGGAACAAACAGTTGTTTCTCTGAGAAAAGAAGCGCTGCGGGTCTCAGCCTGTAGGCTTGAATTCAGCTTTTGAAACTGAGTTTAGAACAGGACGATATGAGTTCCACCTCCTTACTTGGAGGAGAAACCTGCTGTTAGGCCTCATTCTCCCATTGGTTTCAAAGGAGCTTGCAGGAACAAACAGTTGTTTCTCTGAGAAAACAAGGGCTACGGAGCTCAACATGTAGGCATGAATTCAGGTTCTGAAAGTGAGTTGACTGCAAAACTTTCTGAATTCCAGCTCCTTGTTTGCTGGAGAAACGTCCTCTCATCCCACACACTCGCTTAGGCTTCAATGGAGCCAGCGGCCAAACGGAGAAATAAAGCCGGCAAGCTGCACTCTCGGCTGGCCGCTTCTAAAGCAAGCCCTGGGCTTCTCTCGCATTAGAATGTATCCATTGGAACAATAGCTGCGGTTCTCCTGTGCTTGACTTTACAGAGAGATTGATCTATTCCTAAGCGGCCTTGTTTTACCGAAGGCCCAGGGAACCTGCAGGAATAAACTGCAGTTGCTCTGGCGGAAAAGGGGACACAGAGTGTTGGGTGTGAAGTGCAATGCAGTTTCTTAAGCTGAGATCAGGGCATAAAGTTCTGAGTTCCAGTTGCTTGTTTGGTGGAGAAAGCTGCTGTTATCCATTCCTCTCCCATTGGTTTCAATGGAGCTTTCAGAAACAAACACTTGTTTCTCTAAGAAAGAAAGGGATTCAGAGGGCTCCATGGAAGCTTCATATCAATTCCTGAAACTGAGTGGACAGCATGACGTTTGGAGTTCCAGCTCCTTGTTTGGTGGAGAAACCTGCTGTCCGGCCAAACTCTCCCATTGCTCTCAATGGAGCTTGCAGGAACAAACAGTTGTTTCTCTGAGAAAACAAGGGCTACGGTGCTCAGCCTGGAGGCTTGAATTCAGCTTCTGAAACTGATTTTACAACAGGACGATCTGAGTTCCAGCTCCTTGCTTGGGGGAGAAACCTGCTGTTAGGCTTCTCTCTCCCTTTGTTTTCAATGGATCTTGCAGGAATAAACAGTTGTTTCTCTGAGAAAACAAGGGCTATGGAGCTCAGCGTGTGAGCTTGAATTCAGTTTCATAAAACTGAGTTTACAAGAGGACGATCTGAGTTCCAGCTCCTTGCTTGGAGGAGAAACCTGGTCTTAGACCTCACTCTCCCATTGGTTTCAAAGGAGCTTGTAGGAACAAACAGTTGTTTCTCTGAGAAAACAAGTGCTGCGGCTCTCAGCCTGTAGGCTCGAATTCAGCTTCTGAAACTGAGTTTAGAACAGGATGATCTGAGTTTCAGCTCCTTACTTGGAGGAGAAACCTGCTGTTAGGCCTCACTCTCCCATTCGTTTCAATGGAGCTTGCAGGAACAAACAGTTGTTTCTCTGACAAAACAAGGGCTACGGAACTCAGCATGTAGGCTTGAATTCAGTTTCTGAAACTCAGTTTACAACAGGACAATCTGAGTTCCAGGTCCTTCTTTGGTGGAGAAACATGCTGTTAGGCCACACTCTTCCATTGGTTTCAATGGAGCTTGCAGGAACAAACACGTGTTTCTCTGAGAAAAGAAGGGCTATGGAGGGCTCCATGGAGGTTTCAATTCAGTTTCTGAAATTGTGTTTACAACAGGACTATCTGAGTTCCAGCTCCTTGTTTGGTGGAGAAACCTACTGTTAGGCCACATTCTCCCTTTGGTCTCCATGGAGGTTGCAGGAACAAACAGTTGTTTCTCTGAGAAAACAAGGGCTACTGAGCTCATCATGTAGGCTTCATTTCAATTTCTCAAACTGAGTTTACAAAAGGACGATCTGAGTTCCAGCTCCTTGTTTGGTGGAGAAACCTGATGTTAGGCCACACTCTCCCATTGGTTTCAATGGAGATTGCAGGAACAAACAGCTGTTTCTCTGAGAAAACAGGGGCTACGGAACTCGGCATGTAGGCTTGAATTCAGTTTCTGAACCTGAGTTTACAACAGGACGATCTGAGTTCCAGCTCCTTGTTTGGTGGAGAAACCTGCTGTTAGGCCACACTCTCGCTTTTGTTTCAATGCAGCTTGCAGGAACAAACAGTTGTTCCTCTGAGAAAACAAGGGCTACGGAGCTCAGCGTGTAGGCTTGAATTCAGTTTCTAAAACTGAGTTTACAACAAGACGATCTGAGTTCGAGCTCCTTGTTTGATGGAGAAACCTTCTGTTAGGCCACACTCTCCCTATGGTTTCAATGGAGCTTGCAGGAACAAACACTTGTGTCTCTGAGAAAGAAGGGCTACGGAGGCCTCCATGGAGGTTCAATTCAGTTTCTGAAACTTAGTTGACAACAGGACGATCTGAGTTCCAGCTCCTTCTTTGGTGGAGAAACCTGCTGTTAGGCCACACTCTCCCATTGGTTTAAATGAAGCTTGAAGTAACAAACAGTTGTTTCTCTGAGAAAAGAAGGGATACAGAGCTCAGCATATAGGCTTCATTTCAGTTTCTGAAACTGAGTTTACAACAG
This sequence comes from Thryonomys swinderianus, assembly GCA_004025085.1. Classification (NCBI taxonomy): domain Eukaryota; kingdom Metazoa; phylum Chordata; class Mammalia; order Rodentia; family Thryonomyidae; genus Thryonomys; species Thryonomys swinderianus. The sequence continues at coordinate 474 of PVIC010052576.1, read as the reverse complement.
GACGATCTGAGTTCCAGCTCCTTGTTTGGTGGAGAAACCTGCTGTTAGGCCACACTCTCACAATGGATTCAGGGGAGCTTGCAGGAACAAATTGTTGTTTCTCTGAGAAAGAAAGGGCTGCAGAGGGCTCCATGGACTTTGCAATACAGTTTCTGAAACAGAGTTTATAGCAAGATGTTCTAAGTTCCAGCTCCTTGTTTAATGGAGAAACCTGCAGTTAGGCCACACTCTCCCATTGGTTTCAATGGAGCTTGCAGGAACAAACACTTGTTTCACTGAGAAAACAAGGGCTACGGAGCTCAGCATGTAGGCTTCATTTCAGTTTCTGAAACTGAGTTTACAACAGGACGATCTGAATTCCAGCTCCTTCCTTCGTGGAGAAACGTGCTGTTAGGCCACACTCTCCCAATGGTTTCAGGGGAGCTTGCAGGAACAAATATTTGTTTCTCTAAGAATGAAAGGGCTGCCGAGGGC
>PVIC010052575.1:0-12123 GCA_004025085.1 Thryonomys swinderianus | reverse complement strand
GTGGGGGAGGGGTCACTTGTAGTGGTCACCACAGGGTCTCACACCAGTGACTGATCGCCAGGATGTTTCCCTCTTTGCACCGGCAGCGGCTGATTCCAGGCTGCACCAGGCTCTTGGGCAGCAGCAACACTCAGGCCCAAGGATGATCCTCCTCTCGGGGTATCTGAATTCACCCGCACAAATGTCCCAAAGGCCTCACCCTGCCCTGACAAAAGTCTGAAGCCTACCACTGTGAGGCAGACCCCTGGGCCTTTTTCTTCCCCCAGGGAATGTCCAGAGCACCTGACTTGACTCCATCTCCTCCCCTTGAGGTGGAGTGGAAGCTTCAGTGGATCCACAGCTTGGGTCTGATGCTCCGGCCCCTGGAGGAGCTGTGTCCTCGGGCAGGGGCAGGGCCAGACCAGGGTGACTGAGCCATCAGAGCATGAGCACGGCCAGTGATCACTCCGGTCACCACTATTAAACTCTCCTGATGTGTCCTTTACTTCCTCATTGTTTAGTTATTTTGCAGGGCTGGGGATTGAACCCAGGTCCTCATTCTTGTGAGGCAAACACTATCATGGAGCTAGATGCCTAACCTGTGACGGGTATTTTGAAAGTTAGCTGGTCTGGCTTTTTTTTCTGGTAGATTCCTAAGAGCTCTTGTTCTGCCCAAGAATTACTAGTTAGGTATGTGTATTGAAAACACACCTTCTCCCAGCCTGAAGCTTGTCTCTTATTTCTCCTAAATAAAAAATTCAATGTTAATGAAGTTAATTTTTTGGCAAGCACTCCACCACTGAACTGCACCTCAGCCCTTTTAAAATGCTATTCCGAGGCAGGGTCTCACTAAGTTGCCAAGCTGACCTCGACCTTGCAGTCCTCCTGCCTTGGCTTCCTAAGTAAATGGGATTACCCATGTGCACCCTCACGGTGTGGTGTTTCTTATACATTTGAAAAAATAGATATTTATCCATCTTTTCTTCTAGAACTGTAATGTTTTAGTTTTCTTAAGTAGATCCCTGTACCTTGAATTAGTTTTTTGTGTAAAAGTCAAGATTTGGCTTCTTTCATGGCTCTCTAGTCTGGCAGCTCTATTTCTTGAGAACAGCGCCCTTTCCCCAGTCTAACTACAAGGGACACTCAGTAGCCAGGTGAACGGACAGGTCTGGTCTGGGGCTGCATCTTGCACTACTGATCTATTTGTCCATCTTTGCACTTATGCCCTGCTGTCTTAAATACTAGTTTGTTCGAATTAAGTTTTTATCTTGACATAATTATAGATTTGCATGCAAATTTAAGAAATAATAGAGAGGTCTCAGTTTCCCTTTACTCACTTTCTCCCAATGGTGATACCTTGCAAGACTGTAGTGATATCCCATCTGGGAGGTTAATTGCAGCACAGTCTACTGATCTTATTTAGATTTCCCAGGCTTACTTGCAGTATGTCTTTATGTGCACATGTACCTTTAGTTCCATACAATTCTATCTCACATGGGCTTGTGTGTTATTGAACACATCAATCACCTCTTTGGGTTTTGTGTTAACCTTTTTAACTACATATACCAACCTCTCACATTCGTTCCCTACTCCATTCCTCATTTCTTACTCCTGGCAATCATTAATCTGTCCTCCACTTTTATAATTTCTTCATTTCAAAAATGTCGTATGAATAGGGTCATACAGTATATAATGGTTTGTGAATGACTTTCTTCACTCAGTGTAAATCCCCTTGAGATTCACAGAAATGGTTATTTGTGTTCATGGTTTGTCCCTTTTTTAATGCCAAGTAGTATCCCATGGTGTGGACTTCCCAATTTGCTTTACCATTCATCTACTCAGCTGCTGTCTATACTGCTTTCAGTTTGGGGTGGTTATGAATAGAGTTTCTAAGAACAATCAGGTATAGGTTTTCGTGTGAACATAAACTTTGAATTTGCTTGCATAATTGCCCAAGAGTAAAATTTCTGGGTTAATTTTATGTTTATTTATTTTTAAAAATATATTTTATTATACTTAGAGACATTTTCAGTTCACAGAAAAACTGAGCAGAAAAAATAGACCAGTATCAACACAGGCAAACCCTTGTCCCTAACCTCACAGGCCTCTACCGCCACCCAAATCCTGTACCAGAACGTACCATTTGTCACAGTCAATAACTCTGTATTGTCGCATCGTTATAACTCTTGCACTAGGGCTCACTCTTGTGTTGTACATTCTGTGGGTTCTGACAAATGTGTACAGGCAGGTATCCACCACTGTTAATCACATAGAGTAATTTCACTGCCCCCCAAATCCAGCTGTTCATTCCTCCCTCTCCCCTAACCTCTGATGGCCACTGGTTCTTTTATGGTCTCCACAGAGCCACATTGACTAGATTATCATATAGTTGAAATCACACAGTACGAAGTTTATCAGTTTACCTTTCTAAAATTAACAATACACATTTTTAGTTCCACCATGTCTTTTCATGTTTTTCATAACAGATCGTTTCTTTTTAGCACTGAATAACAGTCTTTTAAGGGGATGTACCATGGCTTATTTATTCATTCACCTACTGAAAGATATATTGGTTGCTACTGTTTAGGCAATTCCAAACAAAGCAGCAACAAACATTCATGTGCAAATTTTTTGATGCAAGTGAAATTTCAACTCCTTTGAGTTAATAAAAAGGGGCAGAGTTGTTGAATTCTATGGCAAAGACACAAGTATATTTCCTAGAGGCTAATGCTGTGGAACATCTCTATGCATATGTGCCCTCTGTGTGTCTCCTTTGATGCAACGTGTGTCCAGGTCTTCACTCACTTTCTAACTAGATTTTCTTTCATCATTGAGTTCTGAGACTCTTTATGTATCCTAGATACTAGCTCTTTGTTCTAAATGTTTCTTCCTACTACACATTTAAATATATCCTGGAATATACTAATATTGGCACTGTAGCTTTATGCTTCAGTATAGTCTCGCAATTGAAAGTCTTTTGAATTTCCACATAAATTTTAGATTGAATTTATCAAAAAGCCTGAGATATTTTTATTAGAACTGGTATTTATTGATCCATGTGGAGAGAAACAATACCTTTAAAATGGTCAGTATTCAAATCTATGAACATGGTATATTTTTCCTTTTCTTTATTTTTTGATTCAGGGTCTCACTATGTAGTTCAGACTGAACTTGAACTATGTGTGTGTGTGTGTGTGTGTGTGTGTATACACACACATAGTCAGCTGAGGTTAACCTTGAATTTATAGTGATTCTCCTGCCTCAGCCTCCTGAGTGCTGGGATTCCAGGTGTGTACCATCACAACCGGAACTTTCTCCACTCATTCAGGTATTATTTAATTTCTCTGTGTAGCGTTTTATAATTTCAGTAAAGAATTTTTTTTCTAAGACAGGGTCTCGCTTTGTAGTTCAGGCTGACCCTGAGCTCACTGTGTAACCCAGGCAAGCCTTGAACTCAGCAATCCTCCTGCCTCCATCTCCCAAATACTGGGATTACAGGTGTGAGCCACCACGCCCAGCATTGTGGTATGTGGTACTAATTGCTGGTGAATGTGAGTCACCATGCCCAGTACTGTCATATGTGGTTACTGAGATCAAACTCAGGACCTTGCACTTGCTAGGTAGCCACCAGAATCACTGAACTAAATCTCCAGCCCCAGTATAGAAGTCTTATACAACTTTCATTAGAGATATTTTGTGGGTTTTAGTATGGCTGTGAACGACACTACTTAAATTTTATTTTTTATTTTTGCTGTTTTCAGACAGGGTCTCACTATGTAGTTCAGGATAGCCTTGAACTCACAGCAACCCTCCTATGTCAGGTTTCCAAATGCTGGAATTAAAGGCATCCACCATCACGCCTGACTGAAAATGTATTTTTAATTGATTGTAACTCACATATAAAAATACAATTAAGCTTTGAATGCAGACATTAAAAACAAAGATCTTGCTAAATTCACTTTTGAACTCTAATATTTTGTGGATTCTTTTGGATTTTTCCATATGGCCTTTGTAAATAATGATATTTTTAATTCTGTAAAAATGTGGGGGGTTTTGGTTTTGTTTTATTTCGCCTTATTGCCCTGACTGGGGGCACTAAGACAGTACTGGAAGTACTGGGGATTGAACCCAGGGCCTTCAACCCCAGTCCTTTTTTTTTTTTTCTTTTTGAGGCAGAGTCTCTTGCTATCCAAACCAGGCTGGCCTTGAACACACCGTGTAGCCTCAGATGGCTTTGGACTCACTTTGATCCTCCTGTCTCAGTCTCCCAAGTGCTGTAATTACAGGTGTGCAGCACTATACTGGCTATAATACAATATGAATAAAAATGGTGCTAGTAGACAGGCAATGTGCAGAGAAAAGCATTCCATTTTTCACTGATAACCATTATGTTTGCATAGGGTTTCATAGATGCCCTTTATAAGATTGAGGAAAGCTCTTTCAATTCCTAGTGTGCTGAAATTTTTTTTGTATCTTGAATGGGTGAATTTTACCAAAATAAATTTTCTACATCTGTTGAAATTATCATCTTTAAAGCATTCTGTTAAAGTGGAAAATAACACTGATTTTTGAAAGGCAAACCACTTCTTGGGATAAATCATATTTGGTCATGATATATTGTGCTTTTTATATGTCACTTGATATGTTAAGATTTTCTTTAGGATTTTTTTTTTTTTCCTTTTGAGACAGGGTCTCACTTTGTAGTTCAGGCTGGCCCTGAACTCACTATGTAGTCCAGGCAAGCCTCGAACTCAGCAATCCTCCTGCCTCTGCTTCCCAAGTGCTGGGATTACAGGTGTGAGCCACCACACCCAGCTCTTTAGGATTTTTGATTCATAGAGACACATCCCTGTCATTTTCCTTTCTTGTAATGACTGTCTCAGAACCTGCTAGTGAGCTGAGGATGGATTCATACAGTAATTCAGGAAATATTTCCTTCTTTTCTGTTCTCTAGAAGAATTTGTGGGGTTAATTTTTTTCATTTTTAATTTTTTATTAGTATGTTTGCAGGACATAGTAATTACACTCCTTGTGGGGAGTTGACACATGTACAGAACACTTCTTAATCCATTTTCTCATTCCCTCCTTTCCCGTCCAGTATTAATATTTTTTATTCTCAGTGAGGCTTTGTAGGTTTAGAGCTTTCTTTGTAGGAAGGTTTTAATTTACAGATTTATTTTTTAAATAGATGTACATCTATTCAAATATTTTATTTTTCCTTGTATTTATTTTGATAAGTAATATTTTTCAAAGAATGTGTCCAATTCAATGAAATTACTCCATTTTGGCATAAAGATGTTTAGATTTTATTAACTTTTAAATGTCTAACATCTAAAGTAATATTTTTCATGTCTTTTCTTCATTCTTGAGGTTTATAATTTCTCTGTCTCCCTCCTTCCCTATACCCCTCCCTCCCTCCCTCATTTCCTCCACAAACCAACTTCTGCCTTTGTGAATTTTCAGGTTCCTTTTAAACTGCAGATTTCAGCTTGATTTTTTTTCCTAGTTCGGGGACCATCTTGAATTTTTTTTTTTTTTTTTTTTTTTTTTTGAGACAGGGTCTCACTTTGTAGTTCAGGCTGGCCCTGAGCTCACTATGTAGCTCAGGCAAGCCTCAAACTCAGCAATCCTCCTGCCTCTGCCTCCTGAGTGCTGGGATTACAGGTTTGAGCCACCAAGCCCAGCATTTGTGGTATGTGGTACTGATTGCCAGTGAGCGTGAGTCACCACTCCCAGTATTGTTGTATGTGGTTACCGGGGATCAAACCAGGGACCTTGTGCTTGCTAGGCAGGTGCTGGAACCACTGAGCTAAATCTCCAGCCCTTGAATTTTTTTTTTGTACTGCATCAGTATTTAAAATTCAGGCCTTATCTTCATGGGAGGGCCAGTCAATGGCCACAATTTCTTGGGATATTTTACTTTAATCCCACCCAAAGCCGAGGATGTGAAAGACACACCTGCTTCTGTGAGACAAGATTTAAAGTTTTAAAATTTAAAATGCCATCAGTGGTGCATAATTTATGTGTGGTGTTCTCTGGCTTATCTGGCCTCTGCCCTACACAGGCCACGGGTGTCATGTTACCTGAGCTCAGCATCCTGCAACTTCAGTCTGCCTTATCTGTGTGCTCTTATGTTCCTGCTTTGTTTCTGGCATGAGAGGATAGCTTTACTTTCTTTAAGATTTATTTATTTCCAGCCAGGTATGGTGGTGGATGCCTGTAACCCCAGCACTCTGGAAGGCTGAGGCAGGGCGATCACAAGTTTGAACTCAACCTGGGTGACTTAGTCACTTAATAACTCCCTATCTCAGAACAAAAAATAAGTTAAAAAGGCCTGGGAAAGTAGCTCAGTGTGATTCCCTAGGTTAAAAAAAAATCTATTTCCATCTAATTTTAAAAACATCTAATATTTTATTTTATTTATTTTTTTGTAGTAACAGGAATCAAACAGGATTTTGGCCTTGCCAGGGAGGTGTGGCTCTACTGAGCTACATCCCCTGCCCACATCTAACATTTTATATGCAGAGAGATTTTCATATTTCTCACTAAAGGGCCTTTGCATTGGCCTTTCCCCCTATCTGGAATATATCTCCTTCAAATATCTGCAAGAATATCCTCTTTATTCTTTTCCTTAAATAGTATCCTATCAGTAAGTTCTACCTAACTACACTATTTATTTATTTAACTTTACATTTTTAAAATTTTTATTGAGGTTTTTTTGTTTGTTTGTTTGAGACAGGGTCTCATTTTGTAGTTCAGCCTGGCCCTGAGCTCACTATATAGCCCAGGCAAGCCTCAAACTCAGCAATCCTCCTGCCTCTGCCTCCGAGGGCTGGGATTACAGGTTTGAGCCACCATGCCCAGCATTTGTGGTATGTGGTACTGATTGCCAGTGGGTGTGGACCACAACACCCAGTATTGTTGTATGTGCTTAACGGGGATCGAACCAGGAACCTTGTTCTTGCTAGGCAGGCGCTGGAACCATTGAGCTAAATCTCTGGCTCTGTTGAGGTACGTTTATAATATTTGATATTTGCCTGGTATGATGGCTCAAGCCTATAATCCCAGCATTCAGGAGGAAGAGGCAGGAGGATCTCTGTGAGTTTGAGGCTTGCCTGGGCTACATAGTGAGCTCAGGGCCAGCCTGAACTACAAAGGGAGACCCTGTCTCAAAAAACTAGAAAAAAACCCTGAAAAACTTGATGTTTAAATGTTTTGGGTATATAATCATATTTTGATTATTTTAAATCCTTTTCCTCTCTTCTCTTCACTTCCATATTTAAAATTAATGATTGGCACCAACTCTAGCACTTTCAATTCCTCTTACCCTAGTCTTTTTTTTTTTTTTTTTGTGACAGGGTCTCGCTTTGTAGTTCAGACTGTCCCTGAACTATGTAGCCCAGGCAAGCCTCGAACTCTGCCCTATTCTCCTGCCTCTGCCTCCTGAGTGCTGGGATTACAGGCGTGAGCCACTATGCCCAGCATTGTGATATGTGGTACCCACAGATTGAACTCTGGACCTTTTGCTTGCCAGGCAAACTCTAACACTGAGCTAAATCCCTGGCCCACCCTGATCTACTTTTTAAGATAGAAACTGCACAAGAGCACGTCCTTTATCTGTTTAGAGCTCCGAAATCTCTGAAATTCTTGGAATGTCTGGCACATATGTAGCCACTATGTAGCCCAGGTTCTCAACAAATACTTCTCATATTAATTGAATGAATGGAGTTTTTTTTTTTTTTTTGAGACAGGGTCTCACTTTGTAGTTCAGGCTGGTCCTGAGCTCACTATGTAGCCCAGGCAAGCCTCAAACTCACAGTAATCCTCCTGTCTCTACCCCCTGAGTGCTGGGATTACAGGTGTGAGCCACCATGCCCAGCAAATAAAGCTTTTTTTTTTAAGAAGTGGGGAACCCCTGAGGAGGGGAGGGGAAGTAAAATGATCAAGATGCAATCTGTATGTGTACCAGTCCCCCAAGATGGCGGTAATTATTGTGCACTGCAAACACACTAAGAAAAGAAACTGGAGCCTTTGAGCGAGGGTCAGGGAAGGTAGCAGAGCGGGCAGAGTGGTCTCCCTGGCCTGTGCACCTGACAGTGTAAGTTCACTTATTGTCTTCTCCAAATCTCACCCTGCAGACCAGCCTGGTGGGGCAGGAAAACAACCTTCACTACACAATGCTGTTGGCCACTTTCTCTCTCGTGCTTTGTCTCTGTCTCTCTCTGTTTTGTTTTGAGACAGGGTCTCATTTTGTAGTTCAGGCTGGCCCTGAACTTACTATGTAGCCCAGGCAAGCCTCGAACTCACAGAGATCCTCTTGCCTCTGCCTCCCAAATGCTGGGATTACAGGCGTGAGCCATCACACCTAGCATTGTAGTATTTGGTACTAATTGCTGGTGGGCGTGAATCACTAAACCCAGTATCGTTGTATGTGGTTAATGGGGATTGAACCAGAGACCTTGCACTTGCTAGCCAGGCACCAGAACCACTGAGCTAAATCTCTGGCCCTGCTTTCTCTTTCTGAAAGCTGTGTCTCCCCTGGTTTCTATTCCATGTTGTTCCTGGCTTGCTTCCTGCTTCTTCTGCGCATGTCCTTTCAGCCTCTTTTGCCCAGTCCATGAAGCTTATGTGCCAGTAATTTTCTCGTCTGTCAAGAGCCTGCTGGTGATTGAATCTCAGCTTTTTCCATTGAGTGGCATTCCTATCCCATCTTTTATATTTAATTCTGAGTCATGGTCTCAGTGAAGTGTCCAAGCTGGCCTCAAATGTACAGTCCTTTTGCTTCTGTTTTCCAAGCAGCTGGGACCACAGGTGTGGACCCGCATCTGGCTCAAGGCCCTGTCTTTCAATGACCTTGTTTACTCCATGCTTTTGATCATTCTTTCTCCAAATCCATCCTCTTCCCTGTCATTTTCCTGAACATGAGTGTGAGTGTGTGTGTGTGTGAAGCCAGGACTTTTGCCTTGAACAACATCTTCAGCCCCTTTTTATTTTTTAAATTTTAGACAGCTTCTCAGTAAGTTGCTACATTGTCCAAACTGGACTCAAACTTGTGATCCTCCTGCCTCAGCTTCCTAGAGTGCTGAGATGACAGGTGCGCACCACCACACCTGGCACTCGGGCATCTTCTTGGAAACCTCTGAGCACTGGGAGGCTCCTTGGTCTTAAGGCAGAACACCTGGACACCTGGACACCTGGCCCCACACTGTGCAGTGAACCCTGGGGGCAGTCATTCCCACTCCGGGGTCCTGGATTTTCCCTCTGAGAAAACAAAACCCTCACAGACAGGACGGCTGGGAGGTCCCCGGGAGTCCACGGACTCGCAGCTCTTTGTAAACTGAGTCGCGGAGCGCGTGGCGGCCCAGCGCCGTGGGCCTTCCTCCTCCTTCCTTCGCGCAGACCTCCATCTTGAGGGCAACCCTAGCAGCCGCTCCACCAGACCCGGAGCCTCACTCTGGACCCTTCCTCTTAATCCGCCTCCAGTTTCCTCAGGGCCGCTACCCTCACCTCCCCGGCCTCCCTGTCGCCTCCCCTCCCCCGCGCTCTCCAGGGCGGCCCAGGCTCCGCCAGCTCTCCGGGCAGTCTCAGCGCCACCTTCGGCCTGGCTCACGGGACACCCAGCGGGCAGCGGCGGTGTGAGCGCGGTGGTGACCCTGCTCCTGCCCCACGTCTTCACGGAAGCCCCCCTGTCCTGGGCCGGGCCGGGGGTGAGCGCTGCTGCTAATGGGGTCACCCGAGGATGAAGGCTGTGGGCGGCTCGGCCGTCCTCTGTGACGCGGGGTCTTCTCCAGGGCTCCAGCGCGAGGAGCTGGTGTCCCTGCTGGGACCGCGGTGCCTACTGCTGCCCGGCCAGCTTCAGGGGGCTGAGCGCTCTCTGCCCACTGTCCACTCACGGGGGCACTCGGTATAGGTCTTTGGAAGGCCGCCATTTTAGTAGGATTTGGAACCTTCTCTGGTCTGCCACTTCCTCCACGTGTGTCCTTGAGACCTAAATTCTTCGAGCTGAGATTTCCTGTCTGAGAAATGGGGCTGTTGATACTACTGACCAGGGTCCTGGAAGGAGCAGCAGAAACGCACCCAGCCCTGCGGAGCACAGGAAACACACGGGTCACCCTCTCCCCGCCCCGTCCTAAGTGCGCTTCAGCGGAGACCTTACTTGAGCGCACGGCTTCTTCTGCCCTCCCCGCCCCGGGCTGCCACACCGCGGGCCCTCAGACTGCGCTCCGAATTCAGTCAAGGAAGGGGGGCGTGTCGGGGGGACGGCCCCTGGCCGGGCGCTCGGAGCTGGGACAAGGGCGGGCCTTCCTTGCGGTCCCAAGCCTGTTACGCGGTGTTACTCAGGCTGTGGCCTCTGGGAGGGCCGATCCAGGTTCAAATCCCAAGCCTGCTCTCGTCTGCTGTGAGATGGGCGGGGACATCAGGTCTGCAGGCCCTGGCTCCACGACCCCAGCTCCAGGTCTGGCAGAGGTCAGGCCTCACGTACAGGAGGCGCTCAGGAATCAGGCCCAGCCTGCCCTCCTGCTTCCTTCCCTCCCTCCCTCTCTCCTTCCTGTCTTCCATGTGAGAGATGTCTCCAAGGAAACAGAGGAATTATTTTAAGAAAAGAGCCGAGGGCCCGGGTGAGAGCAGATGGTGGCTTGGGCATCTGGGAGGCAGAAGCAGGCTGCTCTGGCCCTCCCAGGAGACACGACACCCAGGTGCATCCCCATCTCAGGGCCTGAAGGCAAAGCCACGCTGAGGGGCAGAGAACAAACAGCTCTGGCATCACAGGGCGGCGACAGGGAGCTGGCCGTGGTTGTGGTCGCCTTGCCAGGCGACCCTGAAAAGGAACTGTTGGCCTGTGGCAGAGGGGGAGCCTCTGCTTCCAGGGGAGGGACGGGGGTGGGCAGCATTGCGAGGGTGAGTCCCAGGTGTGAACACAAAAGCGAGGGCCGGGGTGGGTGCTCCTCAGCTGGGCACGAAGCCATTCGCCCTCTCACCCACTCGTGTCCACACCGCTCGTCCCCGCTGAGCACCCCGCCTTGTCTCTCCCGGCCAGGGAGCCGGCATCTCAGGTCCCCCCGAGCTCCCTGTGAGAGGCCTCCCATCCACACCGCACAGATGAGGAAACCATTACTGAGAGGCGAGAGCGGTCTAAGTCCCAGGCGAGGCAGTGTCCTCATTTCGGGTAAGTCTCCGTCACTTCGGCAGAAGTTCATACCCCTGGGAGGACCGTGAGGCCATCGTGACCCACCTCCTGCTGTCCCTTTTGGCTTCATCTCTGCACTCCTTGGGCTGCCAGGAGCGGCTTCTGTGCGCCAGTCTGGCCTGGGAGGCTCTGTGGGTGACGTGACCCCAGAATGCTGTCCTGTCCTCCTCCGGCTCACCAGGCTGTGTCCTGCACAGCTCAGGTGTCCCTTGCCTCTCACGCTCTCTGGACGCTCAGCTGGGGTCCCTCACGGACACCGAGTTCTCTTGGGGCTCCGAAGAATAGAGACTCGCAGAGCTGGAGAAGTTCCTCGTGCACGTCTGCGTCCCCGGAGCCCGACTCTGAGTGAGCGACTGAATGAATGGGATGAGGAGCACTGTGGGATTTCCACTTCTCGCTTCAGTTTGTTCTCCAAACATTTCTCAGGCACCTCCTCCATGCCAGGCCTGGTGCCAGCCTCAGGGATAATGATAACTCAAGCCTTGCCACTTTCTTTGTGGTTTACATTACGCTTGCATTGTAGAAGTCAGTGCCACACTGCCAAGTAGGTGTTTATTTTGTGTTGTTTAGTTTTGTTTTTGAGACAGGGTCTCGCTTTGTAATTCAGGCTGGCCCTGAGCGCACTATGTAGCCCAGCAAGCTTCGAACTCAGCAATCCTCCTGCCTCTGCCTCCTGAGTGCTGGGATTACGGGTGTGAGCCACCACACCTGGCATTGTGGTGTGTGGTACTGGGGATCAAACTCAGGACCTTGCATTTGCCAGGCATACACCAGAAACCCTGAGCTAAATCCCCAGTGCCCCTCCCCCCCCAGTAGGCGTTAGTACTCTTGTCCATTTTCTGCTTGTGGAAACTGAGGCCCAGGAGAGTTGGGTAAAAGTTGTGGGAGAGCCAAGTTAGAATCCAGACTTTGTCAGTCCAGAGCCCGCACTCCTTCCACACTGGGAAAACAAAGCA